>ATSW01011699.1:0-23422 GCA_000444245.1 Botryllus schlosseri
TTAGGTAACCTAACAATTTTATCAAGTAGCCAGTACGATTTGAGGAAAAAGTCATTTTTGAAGAGCCCTAATGTACACAGTACAGATACACATAGTTGAATACGAAGGCAGGGCTTCTGTCTAGAAAAAGGTATTATATATACAAATCTACAACTTCATTTAAATGCTGCCACATTGATTTCTTCTGAGACAACAGATCTGCAATTTTGTTTTGCAGACTGCGCTATTTCTGTTCGGCCTGTTATCTGTGGCGTTGGAGATTGGGTCTTTTTTGTATTGTGACTTTTGCGCCCGAACATTGATGACACCTCAGAGACTCATCTGTGAATGGACCTTCTCTTTGCAAGGACTTTGGAGAGGGGGCTTGGTATGCCTATACCAACATACTTATTAGACTATATTCCTGCTTTATAGAGTAAGGACTGTGTAATGCTGGTTTTCATAGATTCTTTCCCCCTCGCACACATATTTGAGGTCTTTTGCTATTCCTTATCATAGCATGCAGGATATGTATGCTGCGGCGTTGATGCATTGTAGATTTTTTTTCATGATCCTAGTCATTTGTTTGAGAATATGGAGACGATTCGACTCAACTGTAGTCAATTTTTTAATTTTCTAATCAACTCGACTTGTACTTGAATCATTGGGCATAACTTGACCAAGTCATGTGACTTGCTTGGCTGTGTGACTTTGTTCGAGGAGTATATTTTGATGATCTTTCTCTTACATCTCGTAGATGTAATGGTAAATCTTGGCCCAGTGCTTTCATTGTATTCACCGAGCAAAACAAAGTTCTTCTGTAGGGTGTATTACATATGAAAATTTCCGTAATAATCGCACAAGCATTACTTAGCTACTCTCGTTAAGCATTCACTAAACATTAAGCGTCACTAACTGGTGTATAAAATACAGGAAAATATATTTTCCAAATGAGCTTTAATACCTGGACGTATCTCTTGTGGCTGTCTATCGCTTGTGACTCAGACTCCTCTTAGGCCTATCAAATTTTATGAACATTCAATACATACATGATTTTAAAATGAGTCTTATTGTAAAACCATGACCCAAATTGAGATTCAATCGTTTGTACCAAGATTTGAACTCAACGGCTAAGTGAAAATGACTTGAGTGGAAACTCAAAAAATTTCAATATGATCATGACTTCATGACTTGAATAAAACCCTGTTAGATCTATATTGAGGTCATAATCAGACGCACATACTTCGTGTTGTTGGAACACCCACAACATAGTAAGTAAACGCGTTCTGTAGGATAATAGGCGTTGTCACTTGATTAACAAAAAATGATTGCTATATACTCGTGCGCTAATGCAACACTTTGCCATGAGCAAGTCAGTCCTTTCATTGAGTTTGTTGTGTAACAATGGAATGGCTATGTACACAGTACACATTATCAACGATAACAGGCCAAAAGGTTTGTTTGGCAAACATCATCCGCAAATCTTTTTGGTATTTTCGAGAAGACCTAATAGCCTAAATATATATAATATGCATGAAGATAATTATATGCCACTGGGATGCGCTTTAGGGGCTTCAATACCTGACTAATAAGCACTAGTGACGATAAAAACCTATTACGGCATTACTGATGGAGTACGGAAATTGCAACGTCACAATGCTTAAGCTATGCTTGAATTAGCTCGTTACCAGGAAATGATTCCACAAAACACGAGAATGAGTACATTGTCAGGACGTCAGCTTGTGCTGCAATAGTTTTGCATTCCTGCACACATTTGCTCACAATTCCCTGAATTTGATGTTGATAACCTTGCATGGGTAGTTGTTCCATTTAGAAGCAATAAATTTTTCTGCAGAAGAAGAATTTATGGAACGATCCGTTTTTTTTTTCAAATGCTGTTTGCTTTTAAATCCTATCCCGTAATCGGTGCCGAAGCAATGAAAATGTCATTGTCATTTGGATCTGTATGGCTATGTGAACATGACTTTCTGTTTTTACTGAAACTGAATCTGCAAACGAGAATGACTACTTCAAATTGATGACGAAATACGGGTATGTCTTCTTCTCTTGCTAGTGTGCCTCACCAGCATTTGACAGTGTTTCCAGTGTGCCACAATCTATAAAAGTTTAGGAATCACTGTCCAATGAACCGCTGATTTTGCAAGTTTCATATATTGTAAGCGCAATCAGTGTGTAACGTACACGGCAGATTTTATTCGAACCATTCCAACACATTCACAAGCCTTGCACAACTTTGACCTTGAACCAATGTGATTTCTAGATCTACATCCTAATGATTAATATGCACTCAATAGGTTTCGCTTTGCGGCTTAGCCGGGATCATTCACGCATTTATTCAGACAAGATGCTGCGTAAGTGAATCTTCCATTGACAGTTTCATTGTTGGTTGTACTAAAATCCTACTGGTATCAACTTTCAGAATTTGACTCTGGTGATTATCTCTTGCCTGACAACGTTTTTCTCCATGGCCGCTACCGGTTTCGATATCATAAGATTGCTTCGCGTAGAATGGTTCAGGGACTCGATCCAGACTTTCACGTCGCAATGCCTGGATCCCAGGACTTGGATCAGTGAGATGCAATGGGATGTATTCATTGATTTGTCTCTTGCGGTTGGAGGATGTTGCTGTCTGCTTAGTATGCTTCTGTTCTTTGTCACGGGATGTATCCAGTGCTGCTCTACATTGTCAAGCACGCGGGTAAGGCACCACAGCCAACTTATAAGCCGAGTCTATATGATATAACACAGACGGGATACGCTGGTTTGACTTGAAAGGATTTTGAAGGCATTTTTTCTCATTATATATTCCAAAAAAATCTTCAAAGATTGCATGTAGGCCTAACTAACCGTGCATAACCAAATTCCGAGGAAAATCCTCAGAACACGATTTGAATTTCATCAGATATCAATTGGAAGGACAGAGCTGCATGATGAAACACAGACTACGGCGGATAATGGTGAAGAAACTTCTCTGACTGGTGAGCTGGCTGCGTATAGTATGTGTTCCTATTCTCAATTATTGGAACATATGACTGAAAATTGCGACTGACTCGTGGGCGCTTTCATAAATATTGTAATTCTTGAAATTATTACTCTCCAGCCAGCATGTTACGCAATCCACAAAAAGTTTGAGGGCCCAAACATTAGGGTTTCCATATTTTGGAATCCGGAAAGGGGGAGACTTTCCGCAAATCATAAAAGTCAGATTGCCGTGCTAGAAAACTGCTGATTCTAAAATTTGTACCAGAATTCTTGTTGTGTTGACTGAAGAAAAGGTCATCTTTCCGAGTGGACTCCCGATTTACCCACGTTTTACCTATACTGATGTGGTTTTGACTAAAAAAAAAGTAATTTTTCCAGTTCTACTCCCGAATGACCCGCTCCGCAATGCAGATTTCGAGTCATTTATGTCCAATAATTACCCGGGCTGTCAGAGCTATGAGGACATTTTCGATTTCCTGAAAAAGGAGGACATATGCAATATAATTTCGGAGAATAGTACAGTAACCACACTATTGGGATTTCGTCTATTGGTACTGGTACTTGAAAATGGGACCAGAAACTGCTAATAGTGAGGAAATTTAGTATGTTTTAAATGCGAACCATTCGATATCACCAAACAGAGTTATAAAAAGTGGGTTCAACAAGAATTTAACTGGAACCTGAGCACTTGAGCAGGCAACACAATGACTTGGACTCGATGGTGAATTGAAAATTGACTCGACTTGACTCGAGTCAAAACTATAAAATTGAGATTGACTTGTGACTCGGAGCCTTGTGATTTGGTTACAACCCTGACATATGGTAACCCTACCAAACATGTCTTACCTTTTATACTCAACTGCTCAACCACAATTGCTACGAAAATTTGAACAATCGAAAACTAGATGCAAGTCTATTTGTAACTTTATCAACTCCACCTTGCACCTCGTGCGTGCTGCAAACCATCCAGATTGAAGCAGCCCGACAGCGGCAAGTTATACCGGGAATATTCCGTTCTCCCACAATTGCTAATACGGATAGCCTCGATATTGTATATTAGAGGTACGAAAAGCGAGAAATCGAGTGGCACATAATCGTGAGAACCGCTAACAGAATCAATGACCCGCGGAATTAATTTGCAATGATGTACGATAAAGGTGGTGGAAGGTGGCACCTTTTGCCACCCCTGGTTGCGCCAATGTGTCGAATCTGTTGCTTTTTTAGTCATCGACTTTCTAAATTTTACGGTCAGGCTAATCAAAGTTTTGTTTGACAATAAGTTACCCGGGCAATACATTTTCCGATAATATAGCCAATTTTGAAAATTAGCACGAGGGCCACATGTTGGCCACGCTTGGCTTATGCCAACAATAGCTACTTCGTCAACGTCTTGCTGTTAATTCCAGCGCATGAGGATTGTGAAGAGCAAGACTCGGGCTATTGTCAATGGGTATCTCCGGCTGCTAGCGTCCGAAACCTTGCCCCGGTATCTGAGCCGTGTCCCGTCGGAGATTTGATCACATTTACTTCCGACGATGAAGAACCGTCGGCTTACAGACCGGCCAGGCAACTCGAAGTTTCTGATCGGCAGAATCCGTTCGAACTTGTCTACTTCACTCGCATGCCAAATTGAACAACATTCATCTGTGCGTCATTGCGGCCGTTAACACTGTTCTTAGTGTTCGTGGATGCGTTGGTCTTGAAGTGATCTTAACTGTATCTGCAGCTAAAGAGAGCATACTGTCAACAGGCGCAGCTCATATGCGGCACGATAAAGTTCTCTGCAAGTTCACACCCATCTAGTATCAAACATCCTATCCGAGTTCAATCGATGTTATTCACCCTACCGTCCATCTATAGCAGTGTTTATTTCCGTAATCGCTGGTTGACTTTGAGGAGGAAGAAATACCCGGTGTCGCTGAAGGAATATCATGTAATAATAATTGCAACACTGTCCATATCGCTTATTTAATAGAAGTTTAGCTAGGTGCTCCATGTATATATACAGTCTTTGTCGATCAAGTATGCTTTTTGAGATGCCTTTAATGTGGTGGTATGCAGCTACATTCATTTTCACGTCAAACGGCGCCGTTGCACTAGGCACGTTGTTGACCGAGATAAAATGTAGGTTACAGCACAACGCAAGACTTCAGACCTAAAGTCTGGAAATTACTGGTCGAATATCAATAGTCAATAAATTTGCACACCCAATGCTGTTGTTAAAACCCTCGCTACGCGGTAGACTCATGCATGAGCCCGGATTGTATTTTCACGAACACGCTTCACTTAATCCCCAATATCTTGCGTTGTACTGGTCGTAGAAAGTTACATCTATTTCAGATGGATAGCTAGTATCAATACGCATACGTCGAGCCATAAATAACCTATCAGACTATGAAATAACCTCATCAAAATGCCGATTGAATTCACAAAAACGTTTTGCGCAAAATACAACTTGCGGCGACACTCGCGTGAATGTGCGCGCGCGAGATAAACCAGCGCCCGTGACCAGCACATCTCCGTTACAGACGTCAAATTCATATGCAGCTCTTTTCTCCAAACAGCTGCGGACTGTGTCATCGCCCATCTATTGGAATGCTTATATCTAACATTGGGCGCAGGACAGATTATTTCTAATTGAAAGTAAACATATTTTACGAAATATTATGCGTGGGTTTTAGTAATACATTCCACGTTGTGATTAGCGCGGATTTGCTGTTGCAGATTACGCATATGGATTATTCGTGCTTTTCATACCAATACACCAACACTACCATCTTCAGTGAGNTACATGATCTCCGCTNTTGATATGACAGCAAATTTACGACATTTTCTGGTGAAAATGTTGCGCATCTTTNCCGTGGTAGCGNACGAAACGCACNGCTCNATAATATGTGANAAACTGATTTGAAACGCCCATAAAATATCAGTGAAGCACTGTAATCACTAATCATATTNCANGTATGACTCTGTCAATTCAACCAATTCAGTCCTAGTTGTTTTACNNCGGCAAAGTTCGTTTCANCACATAGTACTATCTCGTACAAAGGATGNATNAGCGATTACATATACCGGCGCGTTGTGAAATGANTCATTTCGGGGATACTATGTTATTACCAAAACAATAACATGCCGCAATATCTTTGCTGTTGTAATTAGCGCAGATTTCAAGTTNCNGATTACGCAAAACAAGGTATATCTTTGCNATAAGTTGAGTCGNCAATATATACTATATANTNCATCATCTACATTGTTTCATACGAAGCCATCNTTGTACCCATGACATGGTTTTCCATTTGTTGGTGCTAGATTTGGTTTGTTACCATTTCAATTTGCTGTTGTATTCCACGCGTGATGCATTATTTCATATGTTGTATCATGCAATATACTATATTCTTTTACCATAATATGGCTGAATGTCGACTGTCAAGTTAGCGTATAGATAGATGTATTGTATAGATATGTAGAGTCTGCTGTCGCGAAAGCACTTCGAAACTGATTGCAGCGATGCGCGTATGGTACAGAAACCACTGTATCTTCTGCGATAGCTGACGTGGTTGTGGATGCCAATTATCTGTTCAATAGATAGGCCTTGTCTCAAAGCGTTTGTCTACACCACCACCGTCGATGGCTTGCATATTATTTGATAAACTGATTTGAAATGCCAACTAAAATATCAGAGAGACAGTGTATTCATATTGCATGTATGACTACTTGTCAATTCATCCAATTCAGTTATAGTTGTTTTACAACGGCAAAGTTCGTTTCAACACGTAACACTATCTCGTACAGAGAATAAGCGATTACCATAGAACGGCGTTGTGAAATGAATAATTTCAACGTCCGCGATACTACGTCATTTTCGAACAATAACACGCGACGCGTGTATGTGCGCGGAATGCGAGATGCCTGGCGTCGAACACACTGTAGCCATCGGTATATCAGCACTCGTTACAATCGACTATATTATCGTAAGAACCTCACTCACGTCGTTTTGGAATCCTGATATTGCTGTGAAATCAGTCAGGCGATGATTCTATCCCGAGCAGCTCCGTGTATGACGTAGTCACAAATTCAAAAATCAAATTCTCTTTTATTTTCAAAAAGTTGAGAACACTTGAATATATAGGGGCATCACCTCTAATTCTCTCGCTCTAAGAGTAGCTCAGTTGGTTAGGCGCCTGTTTCCTGATTACAGCGATATATTGGGTGTCGGTTCAAGTCCCGTGGGTCGGATTTTATGAATCTTTTTCTAAATGCATTAAAATTCGGTCCTGAGGCCGACCGCGGAAGGAGGGTTAAGAGTATGACATCTATCGTTGTGAGGTCATTTGTTTCTATGTGTTACAGCAAGAGGTGTTGTATGTTCACTGTTCAATTCTTTAGTATGATACTGCTGCCAAAATGAAGCATGATGTGTGTACACTTTTAAAAATACATAGACCAGAATTCGATATACGCATTGAGTGCTTTCTGCGAGTAGGCTATACATAAAATCGCTCTTCTATCATGGCGTAAATAATAGGGTTACGATTTTTTGAGAATCTAAAAAGAGGACACTTTTTCATACTTATAATACCGGAGAGGGTTCTTTGATTCTGCCCCTGTCTAGAATCGACAATTAGTCATTGTTCTGGTGTTCGGCATTTTGTATTATGACGGGACCACCTACCAGTATGGTACCTCCCATTCCCAATTCCATAATTGGTGACAACTCATACTTTACAATCACAAATTCTATTCATCCATCCAACTAGTGATATGCCTGTATAGAAGCAACAAAGACTTAGAAAAGGATATACAAATACATACCATCAACAGTGAAATAGAATGTAGTATGAACCTGAACCATGGTGTAGCAGTGACAAAATATTGCATCAAAGGGACACTCCTTTGGTGCAACATACCAAGAGAAATGACTGAGCCACGTTTGATATGAAAATTGTGCCAGTAAGTTGTCATAAATGCTACAAATATCACATGTTTACAAGATAGGCCCATTTCAGTATATGCAACATCAATCTTAACATTCTTAAGTGCTTACATGTGACATAAAAAGCTGTTAAATTTCATTGTATCTCGTAATAAAAGATTTGTCAGAAGCAGAACACAAATATGATTAATCCCACAGCTCTTCGGTACGTCCAAATTTAAAGACCATAGTTGCAAAGAATATAAATGCGTTCTGCAGGAACACTGCCACGCCGGGATAAGGATTTTGCACATGCGGCACTACATATACTTGGAACAGAATCCACATGGACGCAATAAGCGACCCGAACGCAAGAATAAACCCAGCCAAAAGCCAAATTTTTCCAGCCATAGGTCCGAAGCATCCTTCGTTATAGGAATCTCCACGAATGTGTCCATTGGATATGGAATTGATCATAAAAAATGCCACAGTGGCAACCGCTCCACATGCATGCACTGCGTGATTCATGGCGTCATTATCATATTGAGCGGCGGCATCGATAATAATCCACCATCCCGTGAAGAAGAGGGTACCCGCGGCGATTGAAGCGAGGAGATTCCGTTTCTCACCCAGTTCACAGCACTCGCATTCAGGCCATCTGAAATTATCCAAAAGCCCAGCCATGCTAAGCGACAACTAATTAGGTAAAAGCTGGTCCGAGATTTTCTTTTAACTTATATAATATAACTATAAAAACAATTAATAGATGAATCTTTTCAGGCAGTAATGAAAGCATAAAATTTGAATACCCTATGTCAGTTCATTAATTTAAATCAGAATTGATGTACGAGTTCATTCATAATACATAGAGCACTGGGACAGTAGCGCAGCAAAGAGAAAGCATGTGATTATCACGATCACAAAAATTGTGCATATCAAGTATTTACAAGTGGGCCTACTTGTGATTTCATGGTCATCACTTCTAGTTGTTTCTGGAGATTTATAATGACTCCAGATTGAGGTTCCACGATGGTTCAACAAATTTAATCTGGCTTTCTAGACTGGCCAGGAAAAATAAATGAACGTCACTAGTGTTTAGAAATGATGGAAATATTAATAAACGAATGAATGAAAGACGTTGGTGCAATTACCTTCAAAATGTGAGTAGGCCTACATGATAAGACTTATCTGGTCCTGAGTAGCCTACATCAAAACCAGCTTAGTCATCTTTAAATATGGCGTACCAATTTACAGGAAATCATGATGCCTCAAGATTATACAAACAGCTGCACAAGTTCCTCTGATAGGCGGTATATTAAATGATACTGACACTTTACTTGCCAATATGGTGATAGGTGGCATATGTTTCTAAAGGTTGGCAGAAGAGCTGCATTTTCGAAAGGCTAAGTAACATGTACGTTCGCTCCAAAATCTTACAATGCATTTTTATGTATCATACATTGGAGTTCATATCAGGCGGGAGCTGCAATACCTTAAAAGATACATGCATATTCACTATCAAGCATCAGATGAGTGGGCCAAAATTTTTAGAGATTTCTACATGGGAGAGAAAATAGTGAAATTCACAGATGACTATAAGGATTGGCGTCTCTATAATTATTGGCAGAATGATGGCATAGCAATGGGTAACGTTTTAAAAATTAACTACCTGGATGATTGGGTTCCATCAACAATCACATTGAAGGACATGAAAGAAACCGACAAGCCACTCACAATCGAAAAGGATATTGGGATGTCACAAGTGATGTTGCTAGATTCTATACCAACACCAATTCCAACATTATCTTGCCGGGACCTATACTATGAGTTTTTGAATAGTGTTGCTTACTCGCTGCACTTCACCAACGAGCAAAACATCAGGCAATTGACAATTCAAGGACCAAGCTACCTACTCATCATATCAGGAAAGTTACGGGTTGCGCTACTACACAGCAGCACGAAGCATTGTTCGGACACTTTTCAGAAAGGAGAATTGATATATATACCTTACGGATTCAATTCATGTTCACTTACACCACTGAGAAAGCCTTGCAGTGAAAATGAGTTGGAAACCAAACCTCAAAAGGAATGCAATACATTGCAGCCCATTGACGCTAAAATCAGTCATTCAAGACAGGAACGAGGGTAGAAACACATCCCTCTCTCACAAAGCAAAGAGCCTTTTGTTAAACACCAGCTATTTCATACCACCAATAGGATTGGGAACGTACAGTATTGGAGACAACAAATCAGTGGTTATAAGTAGAGCTTTGGAGATTGGATATAAACTTTTTCACATCGTAAAATCAAACGAAAACGGCAATGTGTCCTTGGAGCACCATCTAAGAACTAAGATGGAAAAGACAAAAACTAAGCGAGATGAAATTTTTATATCCATAAAAGTCAATCAGTCCACAATCGACTTTGAAGGTGGAATCGAAGCAATTCTAATAGACTCTCTGGAAAAACTTGATTCTAGCTACATTGACTTAGTTTTACTAGAATTACCATACAACAAAAAGGATTTACAGAGAATCGATACCACAATGAAAGAATTGACTGAACTTAAAACAAGAGGAATGGTACGGTCCATGGGGGTTTCCAACATTGAAAACGCCACAGAATTAGATCTTATAAATTCAATGGCGGGAAATGGCCTTTCTGTAGTTGAAAATTGGTTTGATTTGTTACGGCAAGATGAAGAGATACGCCACTATTGCAAAGAGCTGGGAATCAGATACATGGCTTACGGTATATTTGGATTTCATAGAATGAGAGTAGAAATGGTAAGTTCCGAGCAATCCATCGTATGTAACGAGCCAAAAAGCATGGCACTATTTAACCTAATGACAGCGTCTCAACTTTTCACATTTTTGGCACTTTTACAATATAACATCAGATAGGCCTCTACATTCATACCATACTAAACAAAAAAACAAATGGTATTTATTATTTTCAATCCTTTTAGACAACCAAGAATTCAATCCTGGGATCAGTTGACTTGAGAAGAACGGCTCAGAAATTTCATACATCAGCATCTTCTCTTCTGCTAATGTGGGCGATAGAAAAAGAGGTTATACTAAACCCATCAACATCTGACGAGTATCATTTGGAGAGTAACCTCTACAGTAAAGAAACAAGAATGGCTGACGATAGTCAACGGAACCAAATGAACAAGATGGCAAAAGTTGAGACTACCAAATCACTGTCCCACAAACGAACGGACCAGGACATAACTTCAAATTACAAGCATGAACTATAGATAGACGATTTCAAATATTAGTGGACAGTATTGTGCTTACGGTAACAGGCATAACACCGTAATAGCAGAAAGTTTCAGATTCTATTAAATTATCATCAGACCTGTTGAATATAGTATCTCCTTTGTGCAAGGAACGAGGATGAATGGTACGGTATAGTTTTCTATACACATAGGGCGGAGTTCGGAGCTTTGGAACACATAGCCTAATGCACATCAGTTAGTCTGCGAGCAGGGACTGTTTTAAAGCTCGACGTTGACAGGCTCTTAAAGCGACTCGAAAATATATTAATCGTAACTGAATTCTCAGCAGCAGCGGTTAATCGGATATTCACGATAACTAATACAATATCACAGTACCGTACCGGTACACAATATCTTGATAACATATCTATTGCCTATGACACCAAAATGTATGATATAATATGTTATATTAATAATTACGAATTAAGAATATAACAATAACAACAAGAATAAGATGTAAGTCATTGAGCAACTCCCAATCAACACATCACGAGAATGACGAGATTCGCTACAGCAAAACAGTCGGACAAAAACAGCAGGACTAAAAACTTTAGACAACTCGACATCAACATCTTGCGGCACTCTTTGAATCGCTATACCGGGACCTGAATTTTTAATTCATATCTCTCACTATATAAAACAGATGTGAATAGAATAAATACAATAAATAAAATGAGTCGTAAATCGAAAAAGTACTTCTCGATTGAAAAAAAACTGGGGCAAGTTGTGATGCAAGGTACGGGATACGGGGCATACAACACCATATTTTAATATGTCTGTAATATGATATATACATATTTGAATTCAAATCGATCAAATGCGGGCTTTGAAACCTCAAGTTGATGAACATTATGATGAGTTCATAAATCATTCCGCCGAAAAAAACGACCAACCCGGATTTAGCATCACGTGATCACCAACGCGTGGCAGCGACGCTTTCTTTCTAATCTACGGCTTTGGTCGTGGAAAGCGGTTATACGTCCTTGCTTCTTTACTTTATCAAGGGTATTGCGACTGGCCTGAATCATATTAACAGCTTTGGTCACACAGGAGAGCGAGATAGTATTTATAGGAACAGACTTAGCTGTCGTTGTCGGTACGGTAAATTGTTGGTGGTGTTCTCAGACGATATAATTGGTCCCGTGTAAAAGAAAACTTAACCAGAAACATGGCGGATAATGACGAACTTTTGGATTATGAAGAGGAGGAGAACGAAACCACTACCGAAACCGGGGACAAGAAGGAGCAAAAAAAGGACGTTAAAGGAACTTACGTGTCCATTCACAGTTCTGGATTCAGAGATTTTCTTCTGAAGCCGGAGTTGCTGAGAGCAATTGTGGACTGTGGTTTTGAACATCCTTCAGAAGGTTAGTGTTGGTGCCAACAATTTTTCTCCGCCCTTTCGAATTAATTCCCATTGCTTTGACCTACTTTGTTCCTAGAAATTAATTATCATCCTCTTTGATTGTAAGCTGTTACTGTGTCACATTTTGTAACATCTATTTCTTTTCAGTCCAAAATGAGTGCATTCCACAAGCAGTACTTGGAATGGATGTCGTGTGCCAAGCAAAGTCTGGTATGGGAAAGACTGCGGTCTTTGTACTAGCTACACTGCAACAGCTTGAACCCGTTGATGGCTTGGTAATGATTTTGTTGTATTTACAAGTTTCTGAAATCTAATTTCTATTACTCTCCAGGTATCTGTGCTTGTCATGTGCCACACCAGAGAATTGGCATTTCAAATCAGCAAAGAATATGAACGATTTTCCAAATACATGCCGACCATCAAAGTAAGTGATGTCGAACACGTAAGAGTGATTATTTGGAGAATAACTATTTACTATGTTCTGTTAGGTTGGTGTATTTTTTGGCGGCCTTCCAATCACGAAAGATCAGGCAACACTGAGCAATAATTGTCCTCACATTGTTGTCGGTACTCCTGGACGCTTGCTTGCATTGATCCGTAACAAATCTCTCTCATTGAAAAACATCAAGCATTTCATTTTGGATGAATGCGACAAAATGCTAGAACAGCTCGGTATGATCACTTCAACGTGACTTTGATGAAAATGTTTCATGCGTGTGGTTCGTTTTCAGATATGAGGCGTGATGTTCAAGATATATTCAGATTGACGCCGCACGAAAAGCAAGTCATGATGTTCAGTGCTACTCTCAGCAAGGAAATTCGTCCAGTCTGCAAGAAGTTCATGCAAGATGTAAACAACCGAAATGATCTTACGTGTCATCTCGTCCTGTCATTGTGTAGCTAGTGCTCCTTCGATACGTTCGGTAGTTGATTGCCTGAAGATTCTGCTCCATAATAGCATGGATCACATCTCGGGTTTTAGACTTACGGGTCGGGTCATCGGCGTGATTTTCCCCTTAGATGTATGTGGTCATTATGGGTTGTGGGTCACCTGCAAGAAACGTCCATGGGTTATATATCGTAGTTGTTTTCCGGAGTCGTCGGTAATTGATGGATATCGAAAGACTTCTTCAAGCCAAGACTCTTGGTGAAGGAGGGAGAATGACTTTGGATGATATCGGGACTGTCTTAGTGCATCGGTGGAGGATGGCGCAAGATCAATTTGAAATGAGATTCATTGAATGATATTCGTACGCTAACCCTGTATTTTCCTTGCAGCCAATGGAAGTGTACGTGGACGACGAGGCAAAGCTTACTCTGCACGGTCTTCGGCAGCATTATGTCAAGCTCCGTGATAACGAAAAGAACCGCAAGCTGTTTGACTTGCTTGACGCTCTGGAATTCAATCAGGTTTGATTGGAGCGTGAACTTGCTTTCGTTCTATAAGGGTGGACTAATGCAAACCATTCATCAGGTTGTCATATTCGTCAAATCTGTGCAAAGATGCATTGCTTTGGCTCAACTCTTGAAGGAGCAGAACTTCCCTGCGATCGACATACACAGGGCCATGAACCAGGAAGAACGTCTACAGCGTTATCAGCTGTTCAAGGTTGGTATTTTCAACTATCTGTGTGAGCTGTGTATTTCTGTAATGTATGCTGTTATGAAAGAGTACAGAGCCAAGGTTAATCCGAATCGATATGGAGTTTGCCATGTTGTCAGAGATAATTTAGCAGGCCATGGTTTATAGCTATATTGTTGGTTGATAGGGAAATTTATTGCTATTACTCGCGACTTGACATAAAAACTCTGAAATCCTAATCCAGTAAAATTTCAATTCTATTTTGCCGTAGTATCTATGGATGAATTGTGTAATGTGTGATGTTTCTGAATTTCAGAACTTCCAGAAGAGGATTTTGGTTGCTACCAATCTTTTTGGACGAGGAATGGATATAGAACGTGTCAACATTGTTTTCAACTATGACATGCCGGAAGACTCCGATACCTACCTACACAGAGTATGTAGCAAGTGTTTTTTTTGTCCGTGGGCCCGTCACCTTGAGAAACTGAAATTTCAGGTCGCGAGAGCCGGCAGGTTTGGTACAAAAGGGTTAGCCATCACATTTGTTTCTGATGAAACGGATGCTAAAATCTTGAATGACGTGCAAGACAGATTTGAGGTCAATGTCACGGAACTACCTGAAGAGATTGAGATCTCTGCGTACAGTAAGTGCTCACCCATTTCATTTGTCTGTTGTACAGATTTGCCTGTAGACCACATTCTAAAATGTGCACAATATCTTTTCAGTTGAAGGTCGCTGAATATGCCTGGAATCTTCTCCAGCTGGTGGCCTGCTGATGAAGCTATATCGTGCATTTTACCAATCATTCGTGTGTCGACGAACTTGTTGCATAGGGCCTTTTTATGTGTAATAAACTGATATTTCGTATGTTTTGCTGATACTCAACCTAATCCACTAGGGATCCGTTAGCAGATCATCAAGGAAGGGGTTTGGGACTGAAGACTGCAAATTTTCTGTTTGAAGCTATAAATAATGCAAGTGCTCTGCGCATTTTCGCAATCAGTGGTGCGTCTGTTAGCTTGTTACTTCGGCCTTTTCATGTGTAATAAACTGGTATTTCGTACGTCTGATGCAAATTAACGAGTCTACTAGGACTAAGAGTTCTTGAGCATACCGACGAAGAACACTACCAATTTTGTGGTCCAGTTCAATAGCGCTTTTTATCTTAGGGGTCACTGTTTCGGCCTCCGAAAAGGGCGAAAAAGGTTCGTTGGTGTTTTCCAAGATCTGAGTGTGGCCGGTGAATACAGCCACCACTACCGTCAATTTCTGGCGATCACAACTCGTCAGACTGTTGTGCGTTACAATATTGATCAAACGGCACTATCCAGTTCGCTGGCAGCTCGGGGTTAGAACGATTTCTTCCCAGATGATTTTGGGGTGATTTGTTCCTTGCCCTAACTTGCTCCCGAAGGCAGGCCACATTGAATCCTAATTCCAGATCAACGCAGTTCGAAGCGACAGATGGTTTGCAAGTTTCAGGATTTTACACGCGCAGCAAAACGTCCTGCCAATTTCATTTCATGCTGGTGCCGTCATATTTTGTGATTGTTGATATACGATGTTCTTTCCAATTCTCTACTAGTTGCTGACGATTATCGCAGACGAGTGTCAGTCGAAAATATTTGGGTTCATTTCAATATGCATATATTATTCAATGTATATTGAAGTTCTGTACCTCAAAGAAGCTCTTCAATTTTACATGGTGTCGAGGCCGTGAGTAATATTTTCTACCCATGCCATTCATTGAAGTCGTGCTTCAGCATATTATGTAGATGTGGGAGTTCATCAAAAAGTGGGCTGCAAAATACCGTCATCTATCAGGGCACCAGCTTTAACCCAGCCCCAGCCGACTATCCGGCGCTCGCGGGTCATGTAAGTGTATCTCCGCTTTGAAAGCCCTCTCATGACATGTTTTGACGGAAAAGTTCGATATAGACCGGGAGAATCCATTTTGTTTAAGTGGGCGATGAGTGGCCGATGAATGCCTTCGCCACCGCCACTAAGACATGATGCTGTTGGCGGCATCGCTCGTGTTATTCTACTGTGGACGCTTAGCGAAACAAAACGTTTTTGACAAAATTGAAGGAATGCTATTACCTCAGGTGGTTTTAGCGTTGCTTAGATTAGACAACAGCGTCTTTGAAGAGTATTGATATGCAAAGAGCAAAGGTTCCATGCTTTCCTGTAGTATCGCAAACATCGTCATTCTAATCAGATATCGGGCCCGAACTTCTCGAACACCTTGCCTGTATTTACCGTGTTTTCAAGAAAAGTGTTCTAGTAGTTGGCTGTCGAGTTTCTGGCACAGTTAGGTCATTTTCGTAGTGAAGTGTAGTGGAGTTCGAATAACGCCATTTTGTTAAATACGGTCAGTCATCTCTTCGATATACTGAAGTTGTGCCGATATCAGCGGGATATTCAATTTGATGGTGGGTATGACGCATTCGTTGACCGACATGATACGGAATACTTACATGGTATGGCAGCTTGGGAGATTACGGTGTTTTTGAGAACACTTGAAACGCGAGCACTCACGGGCTGTTTCGAGATCGCGGAATGCTAACTGAGAATTTTTGCTTCCATATCGTATATTCTGCAGGATTCCTAGAGATAGAGACGTGAGTTTCAGGGCAAAGGTAATACTTTGGCCAACTGATTCCTGATGTAAAAATTTTAGAGATTTTACTGGATCTAGACTTCCTAGAGAGAACTCGCTGTTGTTGCACTGGCCACTGGTAATTGTCTCTGATATGTACTTTAACCCCAATTGGGTTGATGCAGGTATTGGTAGTGAACTAAGGTTGTCACCCACGCTTTCAATCTCTCAGATCACCATTATCTGACATATAGGCTATATTCGTTTTGTGTCAGATTTTTCTGAATGAAATGTCCGATAAATCATTATTCTCATATTATTGGCCTACTGTGATTTAGTGTCCATTTTTGTACATCGATTTCACTGTCATGTTGCAATACCGTATTGAATCATTGACTTGGGTCATGATAATATTAGTGATTGGATTTTCACATGCATTTTCAGTATGTCACTACAGGCCTATTCCTTACAACTTTCGAGATACAGAATCATAGGTCTAGTAATGCAGCCTAAAGTTTAAGGTGGCCTAGTGATGCAAGTGTTCCGTGTAGCCAAAAGGCCTTTTAAGCACGGATATTGTAATCAGTGTGATGGATGTGTTGATGATACCAGTATCAATGACATGTAGCCTGAAGGCAAGATGAACTTCTGTGTTGTTTTGAGTTGCTATTACTGTCATTCTTTACAGTATCTGTTAAGAGCTAATATCCTGGAATTAAGAGATGAAGAGAAATACTAAAGGTCGTGCATTTTGTTTGACTAATGTTGTTTTTGAAATGCCTGCTTCACCCTGTCATTGTTTTATTTCTTCTCTACATCATTTCGTACTTTCCAGTGACTATTTTCTCTTTTTTATTGGAAGCTTAGCGACTCAAGTTGGTATTTCTCTACCATGAACAACAAAATTGTGTGAAAGTTTAGCCAGTCATTTTGAATGGAGCACAAGGAGAAGTTTAGAGTTCACGCACAAACTTTTATACCAACTGTTGAAAGACACACTGATAATCCAAGTTTGATACAACTTGCGTCAAAGGCGAGAGACTTGTGTCAACCACTGAACAGTGACCATAACCTGGATGTAGGCCTGAATAAAAAAACATCTCATCCACAAGTAAATCCGAAATCAAATGCACTATGCAGTGACTATTCAAGGAGCGGTCATGCAATGATGGCAGATAAATCCAGCAAATCGGTGATGGATCAGAGCATGCCTTGCAGTAATTCTGGAGGATTCGGAAAACCAACGCATTTAGGTGGAACTGCCTTTGGGGATGAAAGATTTTCTGGGAAATCAATGTCTGAAATTGGCCATAGAAGAAATACTTCATTTGTTAACAAATCGGATATACCTGCCTCTGGCAATAAGGCTGTGATGCCCACGAGCTCGTACCCGACTTGTAAATCAATTTGCGTTCCATTAGCTGATAATTCTAAGGTGAGCATTTTCATTCACAGTCACTTTACACATTGAATGGTGAAAAGTTGGAATGAAGTTGTATAATGACAGTGATTTTTGTCAAGTTTCACATATAGGCGAATTGATACGGTAAGTGTGTTTATGTGCACTGTGCAGTCAGATAATGTTTTAGGACTGGTGCCGATAAATCTCAATCATGTAGATTCCCAACAGATAGGCTATATTAGTCGCATTCCAACCACTTCCAAGTAATTTGAGCAATTCCGTGAGGGCTTTGATGTATTTTGGTATTTGTATTGAAATTTTTGTGTTCATGTGTCAGATACAGTTTATAGTATTCTTTAGTACCATGTTTTTCTTCCGTTCAATTTACTGTTATACCATGCTCGCTGTCCCCCACTATGACTTGTTACTTGATTCCAATGACCTTGAAACCTCAACTTCAATAGCACAAGTTTATTAGAATAACTAGTGAAAAATCACTATATAAGATGGAAGAAACGCCCAGGAAACATTTCAACATCGAATTTAGGGATATCCTGAGTCTAGATCCCTGTATTGAATGCAAGTTTAAGGTTTAACCTTCTGGCAATATCCCTGTCATTTGGTCAATAGCAAAATCTTTGTCTAAAATAGCCTGTGATTTATATTCGTTCAGCTGCTATGCATTACTCAAGGTGGGAGGTGTTATTTGGTAATAATATGTTCGTGAGGTAACGCAGTCAAGGAGTAAGGATGAGGCTGAAGAAATATAATATTACAGTCCTGTTTAATATACCTTATCTAAATCCGAGTCCTGCAGAAGTTGTCTTTATCTGTTAATAAATCTTTGAACGATTGATCTTTAGATATGAAAACATGATAAGAGGTTTATTGGATTCAGTAGATTAAATGCTCGATAGAGAGGTAGCAGTCAATTGCAGAAACCACAGTACCCGGCATTTACGCCTCAAGTATACTGGGATTTTCGATCGCAGCGTGTGGGACATAATTAATATTCCTATATCCCGCTCTAACATGTCATCGGGTGTGTTGGCGGTAACTCGGAGATCAAAAGTGTCTGTAATAGGTCAAATCAATATGAAAAATAATCAAAGACACACTCAGCGAGAATTGGAAGTATAAGGAAGTTATTACCTCAGCCGCATGATCTAATGAAAGGGCAATATTCGCGATAAAAGGGGGACTGTCACAACGTTTACCGATTGTGGGATTGTACACTATTAACGTACAGATACTGCTGACGTATAAGCGCTTATTTACTGATTTCTAGCTGCGTTTATCCGGCGCCCGACCATCCACGTATGTCTGGCAACTGGTCAGGTATCAAAAGTACCTTGTGCGCTATCCCGGTAGCTTTTTAGGTGGCAACGGCGCTTCAACTGCTGAGGCCTTTACGTGCTAGATTCATTTTGATTGAACCAGCCACGGCTTAATAGCGCGATATCCGCTTTGCATAAGCAATTCCGTTTCCCGCTAATCTGGAATAATTCGTTCGACACAAGGGGCCGACGGTTTGCCAGTTCGGTAATCGCGTTAACAGTGTGTCAGCACCGTATTGATTTTCGTGAAAAAGTTATTTGCATTTTAACGGTAGGGAATCCGATTTATGATTCGACTTGTTTTTCCGAATCGCTTGTCCACATATATTTTGCAATTTCTGATCATGTAATATGCGTGTAGTCGTCAAAATGTACTATTGCAGACGTGTAAAAACTACTGGATTTTCAATATTCGCAACTAGAACTAACGACCTTTAGAAATCCCCAACTAACTAACTAAAATACAACTAATAACTGAAAATACGAATTATTGGATTGCAAGTGAGCTTAGAAGTATTGAATATAGAATCGGTATTTCAAAAGGACGTGACTTCGAGTAGAAATTGGAGGGGTTGCGACCCCCAAAACCCACCCCTGGCTGCGCCGCGGAGTAGTGATGATTCTGAGCTAGCAATGGATTCAAGAACATCACACAGCAGAGCGCCGTTATCACGATTCACGCTAAACGACATGTATTTTCAAGTTGTTATACAACAATTTTTCAAGTGTGCAACTAGAACTACTCAAAATTAGTAGATAGTTGACCGGCAACTAGGTTGGTAGTTTGTACGAGTATGCGTAGTTTTGTGTGCAATACCGCTTTAAAGTTGAAATGTTTTTCCACGCGCCGCCGTGCGAAGGCGGATGAAACATGTATTAGGATAATGTTCTAAAGAAAATAATCTCATTCCGCCAGGGATATATAGAACTCTATATATCCCTGCATTCCGCACACCAACTGCCTTGTATCGTTCTCTGATGGCCTGCCAAAAGCACAGTTTCCGCTTTCTTTAATCACACTTTTAATCGCGAATATATCGCTGCGTAGAGTGTAAAATTAGCCGAAGTTTCGGCAATCGCCCAGGCGATCACGTTTTATTCTTTCATAAAGCCGAAGTTGCAGTGGTGTAATCTAATATCATCCGACTTCTCAAGTGTGTGCTGACCAGCGGCGTTTTGTATTAGCGGCCTGTATTTTGGTGTGACTAGTTTCGAAATTCTACCTTCGTCGCGCTCGCCGTGTGTATACCGATTTCGGTAATTAAGTTATACTGAAATGTAATACCCGAACCGATTCTGTGTGACGCTAGTCGCCGAAGATATAATCTCGATGAGCATCGGGTTTTTCGGTCAGTTCCTCTGACGCACTCGCGTATAGGTGCCGTCGTCGATAAGCGTCAGCTTAAACCGCGCGGAGACGTTGAGCCGAAAATCACGAAAAGTCAACAGTGTTGTTATGCCAGCTCGCGTTATTATGATATGGTGGCGATATTTCGCCTTATCTCTCGCTGTATACCGAATATTCCACGGGAAGCTTACGAGAAATTTACAGTGTTTTGCATATCTGGAATCGCTTGTTTGCAGATAAGTGTCTGTTTTGCGTTCGTCAGGTATTTGGCGGCCGTCGAATTGAATCGTTTCGAGAAGAGGTGTGAGTTGGATGCGAAGCTTTACGGAATCTAGCATCTTTTCTCATCTTATTTTGAACGCGTGACGGTCTTCGGTGAAAATTAATTCACACGCGTCTCGTGATGTTAAAAATTTTCGTCTGTAAATATTTCATAACAGTAAATTTACAATCTGATAAAAATCATCTGACAAAAAGAATCTCACCTACATTCTAGTCAAGTTTTTCGCAGTACCGTGCACTCCCGGATGCATATATTAAAATTCCAAGTCACTGCAGTCCTTCCGCGATCTTTTCCGTATGCCATCCTTGAGTTGAGCGAATCGGGTGTTTCAACAGTTCTCTGGTCAAGCGGGAACGCTAATGATCATGTTATACGGTATATATATATATGCGATTTTTGATATGCAACGTTCTGTCCAATTCTCTACTCCTTGCTGATGAGTATTGGCCGAAAATATTCGGGTTCATTTCAATATGAATATACTATCCAATATAGTTATAAGTAACGATAACTTATCGTAGGTCCCGGTTATAACTTCGGTAATAATTCGAAATGTGCTTTGCTTGCGAGTAAGCTAAAATATGTCGTGAACGCTTAATCTGTCATATTGGTTCATGTATATTGTATAGTTGTCTACTTGCTGTTATTAAAATGGGTCCCGCGAATCAATATTACAGGACCGGTTAGCACCATGCAACCACGGAAAGTTTTCTGCAACAAACTTCCGACTCGCCTGAGTTGACAGTATGAATACGATTGAAAATTCGGCCGTGTATATATCGCTGTACTTAGGCGGATATAAAAATATAGTTGACAAACCGAAGGCGGCTAGCAGACGCCTATTTCCGTTGTCCTTCGTTTCCCTGGATTAGATGACGAACGGCCTCATTTTTACCTTCACGATATCGTATTTTGAACAACTTGTTCGCCAGGATTTCAATGCAGAGATTAGTCGAATGAGAACCGCGCGCATACGGGCGCCGTTCCAGCGCTGATTTTTGAATGGTGATTCTAGGATTTCTAGCGTTTACGCTTTTTCTCGCCTCATTGTTTGTGGACCGCGAGAGATTGCAATAATCGTAAGCGGATCACTGTGCAAATTTCTGGAAAACAGCATCGAGCTCTTCCGATAATTTGCAAAGCGCGCCCACCAATTAGATACCCGGCCTTGCAATCGCTGTGGAAAATCGCACGCGCTTGTGCAAAGTGCACCCTTCGATTTTACGCAGATTTTCGTGTGGTGATCAAATTTATTGAGTATCAGAAATTCCGAACTTATCACATGTAATGTATGGGTCTTAGTTTTGTCGGTTGCGCTGCGCAGATTTTTGAGGCTTGGCGGATGCCTACAGGCTCAGGGTAGATCGTATCATCTGAAGGCCGATTGATTGTAAAATCGTAGTTGACAGTTTGTCGGGCCGTATCAGAAACTTTAGCCGTGCGTTCTCGATCAGTATTGTGACGATCGGCCGTAGAAATTTGCTCGCAAAACTGCCTATTTCAATAATGAATCACCCTCTTTAAACACTACAGTTGTTGAATGGTGTTTCACTCCAATTAAGGGAGGTAAATGCCTGCCTCGTCAGAACTGCCATTTTGGCTCGGGCGCGTTCAGATTCTGAATTAGATTGTTTTGCATGGCGAAGTGGACGAAGTTGGTCATGGCACGTAGGCCGATTTTTTCAGATTTTAAACGGTGGTTCAGTTCAGGAGTTAGTATGTTTGTTCCGTGGTCAACAATCGCTGTGTTTGTGCATTTACGCGCGGGCTTCTGTATATTTCGAATACGTCGTTTGCCACTGCTCGTTGGCGACGTCGGAAATTTTAACGAATACCGTATCCGACTCCTGGAATCGATAGGGTGAAACATTGATTGCATACAATTGCCGGTCAGTGTCAAGTTTTAAAAGGACTAGCTACACCGCATTTGTGTGTTTTGTGAGTATGTGGCCGGATTTTATAAACTGCCATGCGCACATGCACTACGCGCGAGTTGCTGTTTCTAGCCAGGGCATCAAAAATGAGTTATCAGAATTAGACCCCGAACTATATTACAATTTTGGACCGATACCGGTAATAACCAATACAGATTTTTGTTGATAAACCGAACTTTTCGACCGATATCAGATTGTAATATATTTCCAGGCATCGAGTAATCTTGAATTGCAGTCGTTATCGATTACCGCGATTACAGCATTTTCAAGTAATCGTAATCGTTATCGACTATATTTGAGAGAATCCAAAGTAATCGTAATCGATTATTTAGGATAAATATCATCGATTGCTATGTAAAAGAATGATAACTCACTTTTTAGTTTAGCCAGGAC
>ATSW01011700.1:0-17343 GCA_000444245.1 Botryllus schlosseri
TGACTCGAGTCAAGTCAAGTCAATCGATTTTCGAAGGTGACTCGAGTCAAGTCAAGTCACAATTCAAGTCAAGTTGGCTTTTCGAAATATGAGGCAGGATTATGTCATTGCGTTATGCTGGCTGTCTGAAATACAGATTGAGTGGTCATTGATTCTGAACCAATGAACGAATATTGTTAAATATACACGCAAGAAGGCGCTGTATCGCTCACATATACGTAGAACTGCACATAAACTACGTAAGTAATTTCATAGCCTCAGTTTATAGTTACCAGCCAAAATAGAGAATAGAGAAACGAATTGATAAGATGCAATACATTCGAGCCTGCGTCAATGGTTGATGACTATAAACTATATTTGAATTCAATTTCAATAAACCAAGAGGTTTGGTTAAGGTAAGAACAGAAAACAGAAATATACATTTTACTATTAAATTACTTTACTATACTAGTTTACGACATCGTAAGCTATAAGCTTCGATCACTTCGTTTGCGGTCAATTTATTTGGGAAAGAACAATGAAGGCACAGTGAGACGCACAATCATTGAATGATTAGTCGCTCTCACAGGTTACACAAGCGTTTTGCGAGCAATCCTACCATATGCAAGATACAATGATTTTTATTGACACCGATTAGCCTACTTGATGACTTGAAATTGACTCGTGAATTTTGCTCCAAGTCACGAGTCAATCCACATTTTTTATATGCTGAGTCAAGTCAATTCATTTTAGCAAAGTGACTCGAGTCAAGTCAAGTCATACGAAAAAGATGACTCGAGTCATCTCAACACTGTTAATTATAAGCCGTTTCAGCGGTATTCATCTTATCTAGATTTAGTAATGTAGGCTAATTTTGTGTTGCAGATGAAATGGCTCGTATTGTAATTATATGTTGCAAATTTTAAGGAATAACGCAGCAATAATTGCTTCATTATAGGTGAAAATTTCAAACTTAACTACAACTCAAAGGCCTAAACTACTTTATTCTTTGCTAAATAGGACAAGCACTAAGCAAGTAGCCTACAAAGTACTCGATTTTAAAAGTAGCAAGCTCGGCAACCTCATCCAGTATTTGAGAAAGTGGAAAATGCTTCATTAATCTGGCCCATTGTTTATGTCTGATGCTTGTTATCTTTAGTTAATTCAATTTTTTTCAACATACTTGACTTGATGGAATTTTAGCATACGACGTTGAGTTGAAAAACTTCCTCTCAACGAGTAAACCAAGAATTTTGATTGTTAAGACGAGTTACTTTCATTGCATTGAAAGTGTGCAGCTATATAATTTGATCGAATGTTGAGCTCGTTCAGTGCACCCAGTCGCATCTATCAATATGCAATAAACAAGTTTCCTGAATTTCAGATGGCGACAGGTACGTTTACTGCCGTTTCGCTTGGAACGGGGACGAAATGTATTGGGCCGAGCAAAATGCGGGATGACGGGAAAATATTGAATGACTCTCATGCAGAGGTGATAGCAAGACGGGCTTTCAGAAGGTGGATCCGATTGTTATTATATCAATTAGTCGTTAGCAGTACCACTTAAGAGATTTTGGTGTGCATCTGCATAGCAGACTGCAGGCTAAAAATGTCATCATTCCTTCATTTGAAATGTCTTCCTTGAAAAATGGCTTTTCTCTTACAACATGGTTGTAGCCAGAGACCGTTTTTCTTTACCTGTACTATTTATTCATGATGCTATGTTATTAGACTCCTACTATAACCAATTTCTGCAGCCTAGCCCAATATTTTGCCAAATAGAAATTGGTTTTTGATCTTTACGAGAAATATAGTCAAAAAATTGTCATAACAGTAGCGTGTGATTATCTCTTACTACTATCTCTCTCTAATAGTTTCCCTAAACGCATGAGCGATCTCGTCTTCTTGTTGTTGTGATTGTGCGACGTGCGTGCATGTATGTATCAGCACCCACGTCTTGTGAGTTGTTGCAGCAATAGGGATTAGGCTAGTCGATGCAACTGTTCTTCTGTATTTCAGTTCGATCACGATATTACGATATTTAACCTATGAATAAATGCAAAGTTGTACAAGTAGAATATATATTAAGAATTGCACATAATTCTTGTGCCATTGATGAGTCCCCATTAATCGTAAAGTGTCGTCTAAAGTAGTCTGCTAAAGCATCATCCCAACTACTTAAATCGAACTAATTGAGAAATTTTCAAACCTCTCAATTTCTACTTCTACATAATGTCTTGAAATTCATAACTTCTGCGTGAAATTGATTAGGAACATCATGAATCTCAGCATCACTGGATTTGAAAATACAGCACGTACACTAGAAGGGTTAAAGGTGAACAAACGGATTATTACAGGATCCCGACGTCTCACGGCATCCTCGCGCATCGCAAATAATACTGTTATCAGGAACCACTTCTCAGTTATTATTAGAGGTTTACAGAGTACAGAGGTGGTCAGTAACGAAGTACTTCTACTCTTAGTAGTACTTGAATGAAATAGATTTTGCTTACTCGCACTACTTAGGCTATTAAGTAGTTTTGATTTTAGACTGCTTCTACTTCTAATTGACAGTTTTCAGTTTTTTAGGCAAAAATAGGCATGGAATACCTACTTACTTACTTACTTGTGAACTCCTACTTCTACTTGAGTAGAAATTCCGGTGTTACTTCTACTTGAGTAGCGACGGTGACTACTTTGACCACCTCCGTCGGAGTATGGCTGTGGTTTGGGGCAATATTGCAACTGGGGTCTTGCCCTGGCATCAACTCGACTTTTATGCTGTAAAATGGCTCTGATTGGCCCAAATTGAAACGAATTGAGTGAAAATATAAACTCAGCTACTACTCGGCCCTGCCAAGAGGTTTACGAATACACTTTCCACAAACTGAAATAGTAGCTATTCTCCAGTGGCTGATCTGGTATTTGATTCAGGACAAACAGTGGATGCCATATGTCTATCGTAGTGTGATATAGTTTGATCATTATTTATGTCTTCTTTATAAGGTACATTTACTACCATTTGGAAAAAGTGTACATGGGGAAAGGCAGTCACATTTTCTCGAATCCGGATCCAAAAACTGGAACGTGCCGGATTCGACACGACATTCAATATCATTTCTACATCAGTCACACACCCTGCGGCGATGCATCTATTATTCCTGTTGAAGATTGCACTGGTATGACAGCAGACGAGAAGTCAGAGATCACCCGAGACATTCAACGCAAAAGAAAGCTTGATTCTGAGACTGAGAGTGATGTGAAGAAACCAAAATTGGATACAGACGGAACAACTGCATACACAGACATATTAAGAACGGGAGGGAAACCAGTTACTGGGGAAAAACAAGACCCAAAACAATGTTCCAGTAATGGAGATTACCATATCCCAGGACTGCTCCGTAATAAGCCAGGTCGTGGTGAGGCGACAATCTCTATGTCTTGCAGCGATAAATTAGCGAAATGGAATGCAGTTGGGTATCTTGGTGCATTGCTATCGCTCCTCATACAAGAGCCACTTTACATGTCATCCATAGTCATCAGTAGGTGTCCGTATTCAGAACGGTGCATGCGTCGAGCATTATGGGATAGAATATCCCATGTCAATTTAAAAGAGCCGTATCGCATTCGCATGCCTCGACTCCTTTTCAGTGGTTTGAAGTTTCCTTACGCAAATGTGGGAAATATGAAGCCTTGTGCGAGGGCTATTTCATGGTGTAAAGTTCCAGACGACTCTTTAGAGGTGTTGGTCAATGGATTCAAATTGGGAGCAACAAAGAAGCAAATTGAATCAGCTGCTGCACAGAGCAAGATCTCGAGAATGTCACTTTTTCAATGCTTCATGAAAGTACATGGTATCTCGAAGAAGTTATCCAATCGTGGTACTGCGATGGATTCTTTGAGCTACAGAGCATATAAAAGCTCAGCCGAGTTATACCAAGCGGCATGGAAGGAGCTCAGACGTTCTGCTTTTACAAATTGGATCGTACATCATCACAAACTTGATAACTTTTGCCTCATATAATATGATATACTTAACTTTGCCTCTCTTCTTTCGCGTGATATCAGCTGCGTTTTGCAGAATAAAACACAATTTCATATGAAGTAGAATTTCGGTAAGACATGTTATTAGGGGTGTTGAGTGAAGAAAAATCGTGTATCTGCTAAAGCGACCTGGTGATGATAGATCGATAGACCTAGGAATAATCGTCCAAGGCCGGTGCCTGAGACTACCCTAAGTTCCTTGAATCCTCCAAGTTTATTTATAAAATTTAATCATTTCAATTACAAGACTGCTCTCTATAGTAAATTAAGTGCGTTATTCATTCGCAATCAATATATAAATGTACTGTACATCGTCGAAAGCTGCCGAAGGCACCACAGTGGTAAAAGCTTGAAAACCTAGCGGGCGCACACTTTGGGGCTTCCGCGAACGCGAATGGATCAACCAGATTCCTTGTTAGGGTATGTATTATGTATGTCGCACGGCAATTTAGTAAACAAGACATTCTGGTGTTTTACGATGGGATTTTCCTCGATAAGATGTAATAGGCGGGCTTGAACCTACCGACAAGACCGTTTTTGGTTCGTTTCAACATCCCATCTGTTCATTTCACGGAATGATGTATTTTGTATCGCATTATGTACCGCTACTCATCAGTCAGGCTCCTGGACCATATTCAGTGAAGCGGTAAACGATTCTGGGTCGCCATAGCAACCCATCAGAGTGGCTCGTTTTTGAGTTGACTGGAACCCGTGCGCGATCTTTAGGTCTGCAACAAAACCACCCATATTGACGACGCATTGAATTGAAAATGGCCAGACCAGAAAAGAATCAGCCGCAGGGTATGGAAGAGTACGATCTTGGCGCGCTATCTGATGAACAGCAAATTTCATTGAGCGAATACAAGGTGCGTACCACGCTGCCTTGCATCTATTGAAAATGCTTCGGTTAAATTCGGTATCAGTTCATTAGTAATTTCATCAATTCAAAACACTGCAAGATAGCGATACAATGAAAAGTTAGGAATGTGTCAGAACGACTTGGAGCAGTGTTTTAAACAGACACATAGACCTAGGCTTAGAAGATGTAAATGGGAAATTTTCCTGTGCAGCATATCAGATTGTGAATGGATCTATAGTCAGAGAAACACTGCACCAACTTTATCTCAAAGAATTTTGTATTAACTTCCTGCAAACCCACACAGCTGTAACGATAAGATACAGTATGCTTGCCAGATTAGGTAGGTATAGATTACCGTAATGGTATGCCAGTACATGAATAGCCACTTTCTGTGAACCACGCACTTGACAGACTACCGTCATCTATTTCAACTGTATTGTATTTATCTAATTCCAGATTAAAACCCGTATGGGTAACGAAGACTACTTGCGACAACACCCAGAAATCAACGTTCTAACATCAAGCTTTTTAAGGCATGTATTGCACTTTTACACACGGCAGAGCCCAGTGTAGTAATCAGAAACCTTCTTTCGCGTTAATTCAGGGAACTGCTACTGAGACGGCCGAATAACGTCCGCGAATTTGCCGCCGCCTATTTCACGAATCCAGAACTGCCATCAACAGAAAAACTGCACATGCTACATTCGGACGAGAGCCACGCTGCGAAACTTTCGGGCGAACTGTGATTTACAACGAGCACTGGGATCATCACGGATCAACAATACACGCCAATACCTATGCATGTCTCTTCTTTTGAGTAAATCCGATTGCGCGCAAAGGATACATATTTGGCTGTGAATGAGACTATTTGACAGACTGCTATGAAAGGGATATGTCTCATGTGTGGGACCATTTCTTTTACAATTCTGATTCACCTTGAAGACTGGACCAGGTGCCTCTTACTCTTGGAAATCAGATGACAATATTAACCCGCATTTGCAGTTCTATATACCTCTGGTTTGGTGCAAATTTCAAAAACATTGCATTACTCTGATTTCTTCTGACAATTCACATACAGCCACAGAAATACAATTAGAATTGCCGGTAATTATTACTCGCAACATTATGTAAACAGTCGGAATGCATAGAAAAATATATAAAAATGAGCTTTCATAAAGTTAATATTCTTCGTTGTCCGTGGAATCATCGTAGCAGCAAACGATCTCTTTGATAAATTCGAAAATATCGTCGTCTTCAGGTAACATCTTCTGTCCGAGCGGTAACACTCTTCGTTCGTTGTATTGACATAGCAACTTCCAAAGATCGTCTGCAATGATTATGAATGTTAGCTATCGAGGGGGCAAAACGGGTTGTGCTGCGATTGCAGCACTGTTCAAAGATGAGAGTGCATTGTAGAGATGAATGTATTCAGTCTCCACACCTTCTGCGCCATGAATGGCTTGGGCATAACGATTACAGTGTCAATAACAATGATTTATGTCTAGTATAGTGATTCGAAGTTGTTGATTGGTTGTACCGCGGCTTCCAAAACATGCCACATCAGGCTATGCATGTACTGTGCACGGAAACGAATTTCCGTGACTTGTGATCAGGGGCGGTCAGTAACAACGTACTTCTTTCTTGGAGTACTCAAGTATGTCTACTGCTCAAATCAGTTATGATTTTAGAACCATTATTTCCACTTGTTGATTAGAAATTTATGTGTCAAGGGTCAAACTACTTTGACGGCATCTGGTAGTGATCAAACAGCAGCATTTTCATAAAGTGCTGAGGAGTAGGTTAATTTGCCTGCTGCGTTACCGACATTGTTTTCTTCACGAATCCTCATTCTTTCATACTGTTAGTACATTGATTCATTTATCAGGTACTTGATATTTTCCGGCTCCTAACCATCGGCGATTACTCACCGACACCGAGATCTTGCGAAGTAATGAAGCGGTGCATATCGTATATCGTTTCCATCAGCGCCGTATCGCCAAAAGTGAAATAGCAAATGTCCCGACAGACCGCGGCGGCTGCGGGAGAGGAGAAAAAGTAGTGATGGATAAGATTTGACAAAGGTAAAAGCAATCAATCAGAATTGTTGGTGTGGTGTTGACTAAAAAAGGTCATCACTCGACTCCCGGATGACCCGCTCGAACGTCCGCATCACCTATTTCGCTACATTTAAGCATTTCCACTAGACCCTGTCCATTAGCCTAGCTGCAAAAGCTGTATAGAAGGACGATTGCCAAAAAGGAGGAGATTTTCAATTTTCTGAAAAGGACAAATCCTTCGAAACGAGTACGTATGGTAACCCTATGATACAGTGGCTATTTCGTCCAGTTGCTAAGACAATTTCATGCACACTGGGACGCAATCATACCCCGAACCTACTTTCTACAAATACTGTAAGAAGTAAATAGTTTTGACCTAAAATTCAAGTAGACGTCGAAGCAGCCTAAAAGCAGGACCACTTTAACAAGACTGTACCACAAAATTGTTATGCTCATATTTTTACAGCTTTACGCTGAACCGTCGCAACTATGTGAAGGGACTCACCTTTGAACACTGGATTACCGCGAAACGCACCGCACCCCCAATTCCCAGTAGCGATTGCCGGTGCGTAGTCGGGGTTCACCGCGTCCTGGAACCCACAATATAATTTATTCAACTCCCGTCTCACGCTGCCGGCTTTGTATTGGTTTCGAGGTCTGAGAAACACAGCTGACATCGCAACACAACTCATTTAACGCTAGACGAAATACGCAGACTCACTGAGAAAAATAGGTCGCGTCCAACGCCGCGAAATATGAAATTTTTCGACGCCAAGTGTCTCTCGTGTTCGAATCGACATGGTCGCCGTTGTACTTGAACTGATTCGAGTAACCCGTGTAGTTCGAGAACCTTTCAGCTCCTGCAAAAGCAATACAGTGGCATAAGATCCGTACGTGTTAATCACACTCAAATGCTGCCATAGCTGGCTTTACTACAGCCTTTCGATCACAATACCTCAATTTAGAGTAAGAATGATACAGAAATGGAATTTATAGATCTTGGAAAAGTGTGACGGCGCACTTGCGGCCAAGGGACAGTGTCAGTCAAGGAGCTGTCGGATCAAGTCTTCGATGCCACCCGAGAACAGTTAGTAGCTCCGGGGCAAAATATCACTGAAGCAGCCAACAAGAGAGCAGCAGACCAGCTTCAAAGTAATCTCGGGCCAATGTGTTCACAAATTCACAAATCTCACCCGTGACGAAAACACATTCGTTATCGCCCATAACTTCGGAAAACAGCCTCGAAACGATCAGTTCGGGAAAGATCACAAAAAGAATTTCCTCCTGCACCATTCCGGAGCTCAAAACCCCGCCGCCGATAAACTTGTTCGCAAAGTCCACCCGCAGCATCCCCGCGCCGTCGTCTTCGATGAAACCTTCCGACGTCACGTGCACGCCGCACAACTTGGAGGGGCTCTTGCTCCAGACCGGGAAGTCTTTCAGAGCGCGTCTCTCGAACGTGACGGCTCCAGAGGGCACTGAAAGGCAAATTTGTCACTGGTTAGCAGAGGTGGTCATTAACAAAGTACTTCAAGTAGGATTTTGCCAGAGTTGTCACCAAGTCGCAAGTCAATTTGACTTTTATAGTTTTGACTCGAGTCATGTTCAATTCACTACCGAGTCGAGTCAAGTCCGAAGGCAAGGGGTAGATTTCGGGTCAGTGTTCACTGTTCAGTATTGAGATCAAGTCAAGTTAACTCGCTTCTGCAAAACTCTCGGGCGCACCCCAGAGCGGTCCAAATGGCAGACTAGTGTGTCGCGGCACACTGGTTGGGAACCACAGCGGTAACCGAATAGGCTTTCGAAAATTGCAGCTGTTGGTAGTGTATAAAGTCATTTTGGATAAGTAGAGAGAGATTTTATTGCTTCGCCAACCAAAACATGAATAAATAGATTATGTAAAAAAGTACCCAAAAGCAAAAACACATACACAATATTATTAGTGTGTAACTGACTGTGGGGAGTATAGTTGCAGCAGTATTAGTAGTATAGTAGCAAGGAGGCATGTTGTCATTTCGATTAACAGCTAATAGTGTGTGAGCTTTTGACAAAATGCCTGCGTTAGACTACTCCGACTACCCTGAAATTTCAAACATCACCGCGAAGTCAAATACTCACTTTCATTAACCACTCTTTCGAAATAGTGCAGTAGCGTCTTCAATTTCTCAACATGATGCCCTATGGGTCGACAAGAGCCCTTCCCCGTTAATAACCTTGAAACGAACGTCAAACAGTCATCCATGGAGCTTCAGATATCGAGAACGAACCAAACCTGTTGAAGTTGATAGTCGGATAGTTTGCGTATTCCGAGTCGGGATTCCTCGAATTCCTCCGAGGGAACGTACAGAAAAATGCGTTGGCCAGCAAACAGGCGCACTGCTGTTGACTGAGGGTGAGACAGCGCGTCCGCTGAGTGGTGAGTAACGGAATGGGCTGTAACAAAAATTCAAATGAGCGACCGACCGCAAGCAATGTTAAGACGTGGTCAAGTGGACAGTGCTGCTACTGTACTGATTTTCAAGTACCAGTAGTGATTTCCAAGACATGTCAAAACTGCTTCAATTGGATGCAGAAAATGCAAGTTTTGAAGAGCTTCTTGGAGGTGAAGTACTTCAACATACAATTGAATCGTATATTCATATTGAAATGAGCCCGTATATTTTCGGCTGACACTCGTCAGGGGTAATGGTCAGCAACTAGTAGAGAATTCCAAAGAACATCTGATATCAACAATCGTAGCACAAAATATGACGCCACCAGCATGAAATGTCGAATACGAGAGTGTCCCATGTATTATTTTTAGAAAAGTAAACTTGAGAAGCTTCTTTTAGGTAGCCTACAGAACTTCAATGTACAATAGAATCGTATATTCACGTTTAAATGAACCCAAATATTTTCGGCTGGCACTCGTCAGTGGTAATCGTCAGCACCTAGTAGAGAATAGCAGAAAATATTCGGGTTCATATCAATATGAATAACTTATACTATACCAAAGTAGATTTGGCCGAGGGGAAGTATACATTTAGCAGTTAATCGGTAACTACTGTGTATGTTTTTTACTCGAAATGACTGATGATAACACTATGGATAGGTACAGCGTTCGTAATGATTATTCAAAAAATACTACATAAAAATAGATGTGCAGGGGATATTTCACGCGATTTTCACGACGACTTCATTCTTAAAAGTGATGCAAACACATGTTAAAAACACTTTATACTTTTCCAAATCGAAAGTGTAAAAATTCAATGGTTTTTCCTAAAAAATGTAGAAGTGGAAGAGCAAGAACTAGCAGCACAAAACACAAGTATAGAGAAGATAATGTATCACTGACAAGCCACTTGAAATCCATTACACATTCCTGCGACTTTTTAGTCTTGATCATAGAACTAATTGCACTCGAAGATCGCTACAGCTACAAATAAACCGCTCAAATCAAATCATACTTGCGTTATCAAGCTGGGCAACGAGAGAGCCAGCTTTATCATGCCCGGCAATGTCTTCTTGAAAAACGCATTCCTTTCGCTCTCCGTAAACACATCGTTCACAAGGGCGTCCAGGGCGTTGAACGGTTGGTTGAGCCTCACGTTGTAAGACTTGATTGCCGTCTGAAAATAGTTATGTGTTGGCGCGATGTGTTGTATAGATACCTTCATTCAAATAGTGAAAGATATGTCTAAATTGACGCGTTTTTAGAATGCAAATGTAATTTAAATTCGTCTGAAATCAGATCGGCAAGAGCAAGCAACTGGAAATAGTTCTAATGCCTCGCAAATACTTTTCAAAAACAGAAGAAATTGAGTGGCTTACAATAAAAGACACAGCAAAGGTAACAGAAATGTGACTGTATCGCTGTTTTATTATCACAATTTCTACAATAAAACAGTCTTCTTTATGGCTTGATATGTTAGCAGCAACCAGCAACCATTTCTACTATGTGTTCGAGTTTGGTTCTAAAATCATTAAGTAAGTGTTGGACTTTTGGCTAAATTTTTCATTGGCAGCTAAGCTGTGCAGACGGTGTCATACAAGAGCTTAATGTCAAAGTGGCAGCACTCTAAGGAAGCAGTATAGTTAAGCTACAATTGTATGGGCTTGATGTAGATGATTACAGTAGTGGAAAAGCCATAAAAAGTGAGAAGGCAATTTACTTCTATAAAACAAAGAAGCTATTGATATAATATCATTTTGTGAAATTACTTTGTAAGAATGTAATGTCGTTAAGGTGCATATGCACAAGCAGAACCATGAATAATAACCAGAAATACAGCATTTATTCATGGTGTAGAAATACGTAATGCTGAATGCATATTAAACCATGTAATATAATGCAGACATACCTCCAACTTCTTGACAGTAGAGAAATCATCAAACAATGCGTTTTCAATCAGTTCCCATCTGTTCGTGAGACCTTTACCACTCTTAGGGAACAAATTCTTCGGCGAACACGGCAATTTAACATGAACCGAGTCCCACGCGTCTATGTATGTGCCGTGACTTGGCGGAGGTGGACCAATATCGAAGTAATCTGTCTGTAAGAAATGCATTTGATGACCCCAGGTATTGCACAGAGAGGTGTTAAAGTACTTAAACATGAGCACAAGCATTGCAGAAAATTTCTCCGAAAAAACAGTACTTGAAGTAGGGAATATCAAGACATACTAAAACTATCAAGTAGAAATATAAGACAAAGGGTCTAAAAAGTACCAAAGTAAGTAGTCTAAAGATCGGGATACAGCATTGCATCGTCAATCACTGTTCTTCATTACAAGGGTTGAGACTAGTGTGTATTTCGCCTTACAGTGACAGAAATTTTTGAAACTATGATATTACACCGGCCGGCGTTATATCGACAAGCTGTCGAACAATATTTCACCGAGAACAGGACGACGCGTGTTTTTGTCCTTGATGTTTTTGCGGCATATACACCAACTCATTACATACGTACACACAATCTGTAGCATATAACGAAACAGGCTATATTATGCACCAGAAAAACTACACGTCAAGCTCCTTCATAAATACCTTCCTCTTACATCAAATAGAATCTTGTGATATTTTGTCTGTTCCAATTTAGGCAAGGGAGCAAGACAGTCTGGTGCGGTTTTCAAGTCTTGTTTATTCATCCCCTTCCATTTCACCGAATTGTCCTCGTCAGGCGGCTATAGAACACAATAACATATGTAAACCGATGTGGAGCTGGTACAATAGCAGCAGTGAAATAGACAAGATATTATAAAAGAATGACACAGAATAATCACTATTTCAGATACACATTCCAGATATGTGCGTTCAACAAGGTTAGTGATCTCTTTGCAAATTACTGTACGATGGACCTTGTGACAGTAAAACTCATTAACTAAGACTATGATTTTCAGTGGTATGATACCCACACAATTTTATTTGGTCTATCAAATAGGCCTACATAACATTATCGAAATGAGTTTATTTATTGACTTGATACACTACAGAAGCAAGAAATTCTACACAGAAAAATTCAATATTGTTGAACCTTGAACCAATCAATACCTGCGAATCTATGCCGAGATCAAAATCTGGTGTCGGAAATGTATCAGCAAACATGTCCGGACTGTCATATATTAAAAGAGTGTCGTCTTCCTTTATCCTGGAACATAGTTTTGATATGAGAAATTTTCTTAATAACGTACGGTTGCTTTGTACTGGTACACACTTGTTTGCAGGCGTCGTCACAGATTTCAACGGCATTTCTATAGACGAGTTTGATACGACATCGTCTTCTTCCACAATGTTTTGGTTCAGAAATTTCCGACAGCGTTCGCTTTTTTCTGCTATTATAGCCTCCACTAAATCCTGACTTCCTTGTGATAGTCTGAAACAAAGTACATACAATTTAGTATTAAAAAATAACAAAAAATAAAAATGACAGATATAAAAGTGATAATAGTACAAAAATTATACTTACCTAATAAGGCAGTGAAACACCCATAATATAGGTGCTAAGCAGAGCTTGGTGGTACAGAAATAAATTTCGAATAAAATTTTTGAAACTGACATGGCAAGTTATATTAGGCTATGCGGCAGCTGCAGTTGTGCAGCTGATGTAGAGTGTCTTCAGGGACTGACAGAAATTGAGCTTGTGCAATTTTTTAAACCAAAGTTCATTATTGATTTATTGATGTTGGTCATTTTGCCTTGTCTCAAGAAGATGCAAGAACCCAGTTAATCCTTTAGTTCTTTTCAGATTGCAGAGGACCTTGAATGACTTTGATCAATATATTTTCATTTGCCACACCACATGAAACGTGGGGCAATTGCTCAATGCTCAAGGCAAATATGATGTCACCTTGGCTAAATCTCAAAACTTTTAGTGTGATCAATAAGTTGCAATAAGACCCTTCACGAAGCAATGATATGCTGTTAGGATATCATGGTCAAAATGGTTTGTCACCGCTTGCCTAGCGGACTTGAACTACTAGAAAATTTCCAGCTTTTCCACATAAGATTAATATTAGAATTATAGCTACACAGTATTCCAAATAACAGTAGAGCTAGAATTATGGCTATACAGTATTTTTCAAATCACATTCAAATTAGAATTATAGCTGCACAGTTTGTTTTTTTAAATTAGACGTTGATTCCCGTGAGCATGAGATTTAGCAAATGTCTGTACAGCAAGCTTGGCTCGTTTCGCAATATGCAGTTTCCTGTAGCCTTCAGAGCAGCGGCTCCCAAGCGGGCGCCAGCTACAAATTGGGCGATTCGGGGCGTGATTCGGGGGGCCGCAGAGAGTAAAAGTGGGCGCTATGGACTATAGAAAATTGTCTGTGCAAGTGTGCACTCAAGTCACATTTATGAATATGCTACTATAGCCGACTTCGACTTCAATCAGAAAGCGTCACCAACACTCTCAGCCAAGCAATCAATCAAGTAAGAAAGACTAATTATCCAACATAGTGACATTTACTGAGTGCAAATTATGAACACACATTCAAACACATGAACGAGGACGATGGAGGTTTGGGCGAATATTGCAACCAAACGAAGTTGAAAGTTGTGACTGACAAAACACACATAACGTGTATCGCGCAGCCAATGAATTAGAACAGTGGTTCCTAATCTGGGCTGAAGTCCTCCTCAGGGGGGTGCAAAAGAGTTTTCGGGTTCACGCGAGGAACTTCATTTTTCTGGCACCGCGACAATTTTCTGCAACAGCGATTTCTCCAAAGCTCTTCCAAGAATAAATTTACTCGAGAAGTAGAATCAAAATCATCCATCGCGGTGAAACGGCGTTTGAAAGTGTAAATACATAGTTCACTGCGTGTTGCCTTTCAATTGCGTACGTACTTGATGCCACATTATTTCAAAATGGTATGCGGTACAGCTTACAGTACAGGTACGCAAGTCTAAAGGGTGCGCAGTTAACAAAGTTCAAGAGCCCCCGAATAAGATAAACATAGAAATCTGTGCGCCAAGAAGTGACTGTGCGATGTAAATAAAATTGTCGGAAGTAGGAGGGGTTAGGGGTAGGGCTGGGCAAAATCAAGTATCTGAGTGATTCAATTCTGAATCACGTATTATGCTTCGAGTCGAGTCGAGTAATCGAGTATCACTCATTATGACGTCACAACAGGATGTAGTAAATATGAACTTTTTATGCAACCACAAGAACGTAATGGCTGTTATCCATCACATTAAAGTTGTTTTGGTATTTTTTCGACCATACCGATTTCATTGCACTTAACAATTTTGTTGGATGATAATGACTTCGGAAATGTGTTATTTCCAGTAACGTTCGTAGCTTTGTACTGTGCCTGGTATGCTAAAACACGGCCAATCAAGGACTCACGGCTTCCTCAGTGGAAAATAGTATCAAAACTATAATTCTCGTCAGTAAATTAACTTTCAGTTGCGAGGACCGTATAATTTCAGTACTCGAAAAAATCGTATTTTACTACTCGACTCGAATCATTAAAATTACTACTCGATTCAGATTCGAGTACTCGAATCATTTTGCCCAGCCCTAATGGCAACCCTATCGTAGGCGCGCCTCTAATTACTGAGAGCGAGTTACGACATCTACAACACACACGCGCAGATCATACTGCAATCAACGCAGCAGCGGGAGATCTTATAATTTCGCATTCAGATAAGTAGCGGCCTCGACTTAATATGGTACCATGACCAGATTCTCGAATGTTAATATATGCAGTCGGAATCTGATATATCGTGATAACTTATGCCATGATTCAGTTCGATGTAACGCCCGGTCGCCCGCCCGACGTTCCGATCTTTTTTAATTCGGCCCGTAACTCATCCACATAACCCAGTTGTATTACCATATAGCACCACAACTGGTAAGCAGGAGGTTTACCTAGGCTCCTCCTCGCTACCTCATCCGCGCAAGCGGTGTATTACAAAAAGCCTAGAGGTGGGCCGTGCTATAAGTCGGCAGCTATGGAAAATAATGAAGATTATCGGCTTGGTGTAAATGACCATAGTAGTCGATAAACACCATGAATACCTCAAAACAAACAAAAAACTGGTAAGCTGAGATAACAACAAAAACAGACATAACGTGCCCTAAATTATCAAAAGTTAGCAGTGTGATCAAGTTACAATACATACAGTCAGAGATATTGCCATGTCGCGCTCACATAAGAACGTGATCTCGAGTCGGGTATCATAACAGATTTCACAAATGATAATGTCGAGTGCGGAATCTCTTATTTATTGATGTAATCGGCGATGAATTAGGTTGTTGGAGTAACGACTGGCCGTCTTGCTAATCGTTACTCGGCCTCTAACACATCTCCTGATTGTCATGGTATAATATTCGCGCGATCTGGATTAATCCAAATTATGCACCATGAGTTTTGATTCAACTTAATATCGTTCGCTAAATTGATGTAGCATTTTTGCTATGTTGGGATGGTAAAGAGTAAAGACCAATGTGTGCGGAAGTGAGATGCAATCGTTAATGTCAGTAGCCCGTCTCAGGCCCAGGCTTAGGCTCAGGCTCGTAATCGAAAAAGCATTCGATTACGATGCAAAAGTGACAAATGCGGATTATCCAGGACTATATCGTCTCGTTATTACCACATTACATCGAATATTTATAGAACTGTAATACATAGCTAATCGCTGAGCGACCTAATTTTTCGCGCCTCCGATTCGTCCATGATTGTTTTTATTTTCGGCAAAATGCGTGAAAGCAGGACAAGAGATAACATAGCACTAAAAGGCGGGCATTCGTTACACAACCGAGTTGTGTCAAATTCATTCATGTATCAAACAGATTCTCCGTTGGGTATTTGATTAAAACAAGGCAAGATATCAAGCCGAGTCGCCAATTTATTTGTAACGTGAAATAGCGTGATGTTCCGCTGTGTTGTAATTAGGGCTGGGCACAATGATTCGAGTACTCGAATCTGAATCGAGTATTAATTTTAATGATTCNAGTCGAGTAGTAAAANANGATATTTTCGAGTACTGAAATTACAAGCTCCTCGCNACTGAAAGTTAATTNATCAACGAGAATTATAGTTTTGATGCTAGTTTCCAATGTGGAAGGCTTAAAACACTGATTGGCTGCATTGAAGCATACGAAACATAGTACAAAGCTACAAAGCTTACGTGAAATAACACATTTTCGAAGTCATAATCATCCCATAACCTTGTCACGAAGTGCAATGAAATCGGTATGGTCGAAAAAATATCAAAGCATCTTTAATGTGATGGATAACAGGCATTATATTCTTTGCTGTGGCATAAAAGGTACATATTTGAACTTTGACATATTACATTCTGTTATGACGTCATAATGTGTGATACTCGAATACTCGANTCGACTCGAAGCATAATACGTGATTCAGAATCGAATCACTCAGGTACTCGATTTTGCCCAGCCCTAGTAGGGCTGGGCACAATGATTCGTGAACTCGAATCTGAATCGAGTATTAATTTTAATGATTAGAGTCGACTAATAAAAGACGATTTTTTCGAGTACTGAAATTATACGCTCCTCGCCACTGACAGTTAATTATCAACGAGAATTATAATTTCGATACTAATTTTCACTGTTAAAGCCTTGAAACTTAAATTGGCCGTATAGTAGCATACGAAACATATGGTACAAAGCTACGAACGTTACTGGAAATAACAGATTTCCGAAGTCATGATCATCCCCCAACATTGTCACGAAGTGCAATGAAATCTGTATGGTCGAAAGAATACCGAAGTATCTTTAATATGATGGATAACATACATTATGTTTTTTGTTGTCGCATAAAAGGTGCATATAACTTGACATCACATTATGTTATGTCGTCATAATGAGTGATACTCGATTACTCGACTCGACTCGAAGCATATTACGTGATTCAGAATCGAATCACTCAGGTACTCGATTTTGCCCAGCCCTAG
>ATSW01011701.1:0-11388 GCA_000444245.1 Botryllus schlosseri
ATACATCACCTTGGTTGTATTTCGATTGAAATTGTAACGCTTCTATTATATTATTGACGATCTGCCTGCATTGCAGATATTGACGAGTGCATATGTCCTGAGGATGGAAAATGTAAGCAAAACGTTACTGCCAACGTATGGCGTGCTGTTACAAAGTATACGATCATGTCTCAGATTTCACGGACGAGAGCTGTTTTAAATGCCTTAGAGATCCATTAGTCGTCCTACCGATTTCCAAGCTATGTGACGGAGTATTTGACTGTGGCGACCTCACTGATGAGTGCCTCTGTCCCGAAGCAGCTCGGCCGAATCTTTGCAAAAACGTCGTCTGGAGTAAGTGAAATGTTTTGAATTTCATCAATGTTAATGAATAAACACGTCTGTCACAGACACCAGCTTAGGTGAAATTTCAAGTACACCGTCAATTCGATGCGGTAGTTGGGGAAATGGAGCTAGGCTACTGGTGAAAACAACAAGCGTCTGCGACAGTAGGTGGGATGCCTTTCAAAAATATCATACGACATATAATTTCCTTGTTCTCTGCTTCACAGTGGCATTATATGAACTAATATGGTAATTATTTCCCGCTAAAATTCTCATACTTGCTGGCTGCAGCAATGGCCTTGTAAATTGGACATAACTTAATTTCCCCCCATGTCCGCTGGTTTCTTTATCCAGATTTCGATGATTTAGGGCAACGTACTTTCGCAATAGTTAAGGCCTCGCTCACATCAATGGGTATAAATGATGCTCAGACTCGTGTCATGTTCTCAGGTTAGATTGCCCGGGCGGTGAAGATGAAGCATATTGCATACGGAAAGGTATGTTAGCATGGAACTAGAAAGAACACGAATTGTGGTCCGAATTAACGAGAGCGGGGAGTGTCGGGAGTCAAGTTGGTAGACCTAAATATTCCTAATGATTCTCAACACCCCGTAGGAGCGGTTTTAGCATCCCTTGCGGATGCGGGCATCCCAGGTAAAGAATCCATGCAATAGTTGTTACCAAAGTAGTCTGACACGTTTATTATTCCGCATCTGGAAAAGAGTTTCGATTTCGTTATGTCGATCGTGACTATTATTCAAACTCAAACGTAGAAACTCACCCGTTAAGACACATTTCTTTTTGCTACGATTGCTCCAGGGTTGTAAACATTAGTCATCGAGCCTTCGCAAATGATGTCTTTTTATACGTTATGTCAGCCTTATAAAGGTTATAAACCTCACTGTAGTAGTCTGAAAGTATAAAGAATATTTGGTAGGGCTCCGAGACAATTGGCAATTTCCAAATACATTCCTGTGACTAATGCCATGAAGGTAAAGGAGCAACAAATAATGCAACATATCCTGAATCAGATTGAGGGTTGTTTTCTCGGTCCCAGTTTCATATCGTTTACGACAATTTCACTCCTTAAAATGACTATGATCTTCCGTCAAACTAAATTCGCCGTGGAGGGATTTTCAAACACATAATTTCGAATAGCATAAAATTTGTCAAATATAATATATATTTTAGCTAAAAATGCAAATACAAGTGAAGTAGATTCTGGTAACAAGGTCAAATCCATTATAGCATAATATCAGCTAATATCTGCATTACGAAAAACACACTAAACCAGTGTTTTATAGCCCCTAATCTTGTTAGATGAGGCACGACAACAATGCCTACCTTGTAATTGACGAGATTTGCGACGATACTTCATTCCTTGCTAACTTTAGAACCAAGCGGCAGTCCGTTTCAAGGCGAAAGAAAACTGGATTACGAATGCGGCGATCCGGTAGGCAAATGTAAGTGGATCACACTCCAAAAATATCTTCTCGTTGACACGTATGAGATTAGATACACGTCTGCTGTTTAGATGCGACGGCGTGTGATGGGATACCCGAATGCAACGATTTCATGGACGAAGAATGCCGCTGTGACGTGACACCTAGATTCTGCGACCTTATCGATGAATACGATGATAGCAGGGGACGTCAGTATTCCAACAGCATAGTTTACCCAATGTGGGTCGAAATATTCTTTTTCCTGGAATAAGGAGTGTTTAAAAGCTTGTATTTAGTCTGCGTGATATTCAATAATACTAACTTAGCCACTGTATGAATTGATGGGACGATTCACCTTACAAGTAACGAAACGATGACAAGCGCGACACAGAACAACCTGTAACAACGGTTGAGCAGCTACAGAAGCAATCGGGGTTTAGCACGGCCTAATTTCGTCATACATGCCTACTTTATGTAAAACACCGTGAATTCGGATTGCCGGGAGCCGAGTCTTAGCTGAATCAGGCCCCCATGACGATTACATCTGACCCACAAAGCAATGTTGCAACGAACGGAAAGTCAATATTATCCGGCAAATTTCTCTCAAGAGTTGAGATTTGCAGAACCGCCAATGTTAATCCACTTGATGGTAGTTAAATCGTGTTCAAAGGTATGATATAGATGCCGGATTAAAGGACTGCAGCTGGTCTTTCAGGAAACCTTTGTATCTGTTCAATAGATGGCATCGACTCTCATCCATCGCATCGGGTATTGGGTATTTTGAGTAGATAAACTTATAATATATTCACACAATTATTAAGACTGGCCTACCCGTGACCCGATTTCCACATCCACATTATAATACACGATAACATTCAATATAATTTCCTCCAAAGGTGCAAACATTTTGAAACGGGGGAGAGATTAGTTCTTTCACTGGATATGATGTGTGATGGGACCACCAGTTGCGAAGGCCACGCCGACGAACGTGGCTGCAATGCAAGGTGAATTTTAAGTTCACTCGTTACTATGAATACCGATTCACCTTCGCCTATTTCGCACTACATTAGCACTCCATTGCCCTGTTGAGACAATAGAGGAGGGGAATAGAACTGTCCAAATAATTGTTCGACTTAACATAAGATAGGAAATGTTACCACTATCTTTATATTGACCTTGTTGATACAGTCAAGTATGTAACCTATTTTACCAAGTCTTAATCCTTGATATGATATACCACCTTCCAAAATAACATATCTGCTCTGCTGCCTACGCGATCATGAGTATATAAAGTCTCAGATATTTTATACAGGTTCTATTGCACCGACGAGCCTACCCCCAGTATCCCGATGAAGAACCAGTGTGACAAGCAGGCCGTACGTTTTTATGTCGTATGTTTGTAAGAACACCACGATTTGCTAACAAGCTTTTAGCAATGAATATATAGAATACTCGAATCTTGATCAAGTATCAAACGTTGGAATTCGACTCGGATAGGTATCGTAACAGGAATAGTCGCCCTGGCCTACACAATATGACTTTATTTTAACGATAAAAAATATAATTTTACAGACACATTCGTGAGGTTATCTGGTCATTATTTATCATATGACGCCATAATGGCTGGTACTCGAATGACCGACTCGATTCGGATCGTATCAGCCAGGTACTTGACTTTGCGGAGCCCTGCAGTGTCCACGGTGTACTGTTTTGAAAGTGTCCTCGGTGGAATTTATGATGTGCATTTCACCGTATCAGTATAGCATTTCGATTTTCGTCACTGTCACATCCGATCATTCGATTCACTATTATGCTAACAGCATCGACTTACGGCGTGATGGCCAGCCTTTGATGTAGTTGATGAATATCTAGATTAAGTGTTACCAACCTTTTTGAAACCAAGAGCTACTTCTTTGCTATACTGATTAATTCGAAGGGGTAACTGTCTGTTACTCCCGCTGTTTACCCGTGCTAGGTTGGATTTCTTCACTTAAACATTCAGAGCACGGGGCAGGGTTTCCGCTCCTTACCAAGAACAGATAAGTCACACCAGCGCCTTCGAGTTCAGCTGCAATACGCAGCGAAGCGCAATCTCTGCATCAGGCCTCGGGAGTATGAACTATAGATTCCCGTTCAGCCTCCGCGTGTGCGAAGACGAGCAACGTCTGATTGAAAACTGTGCTCGTATGTTCCTTAAGGGTCAAGTAATCCATGCTCAACTACTGTTAATATGGAAACATTCGTCCATTCGATCTTCACAGCTATCATTTGAATATTTGCTGCTACGACTGCGGGCGATTCCGTTTGTCCTGACGGGCGAACTGTCTCCCGCGGGGACCCCTGCTCCAGATAAATGCCCAGACGCTATAGTACCCGGCTTACAATTCAGTTCATCTTTCTAGGATTGCGATAATGCAGCAGACGAGGAAGGATGTTTCCATTTCAGCTGTAAAGATGACGGAAGTCTGCAGTATATTTCTCGTGATACCGTAAATATATTACAATAATTTCAATTCGTACGCGACACTGAAAACCCTGTAGCCTACCTATCATATGATCATTTCACGCATGAAAGCGAGAGCGGATGGAAAAGTGGATGTGCGCGAGCATGAAAGTCGTCCTGAGTATACAAATAGCAAATAAACTGAGCTTTACGAATGCATTGTCGTGGCGCACAAGGCCTAAAACAGGCGATAAGCGCCACTGTCGATGGTGTGTGATTATAATAATAATATGATCATTTGCATGTCGAAATCATATTGTACCTGTTTCTTTGTAAAGACGGTTATGGAGTCGTATCAAGGTATGCGTGAGTATTTGGTCGTATTAAGGTAAGCATCGCCTTCCTGGACCCTGGGCGATGCGAAACCCTAGTGGTCCAACCCAAATACTATCCAATCACTGTCTCATGAACCCTGGAAGAGTATGGCCGCCAGGCCTTCATATTCCGACCTCGGGGATGCAGCCCGTAGTTCAAGGCTGTTCTCCCCAGGCACAAGCACGGTGGCGAAAGGGATCGGTGGCCGCAGACGCCCCCTTGCAAAGCCTGCTTGTGCCAGCCGTTTGTACCTCAAACCAGATGGAAACTTTGGAGGTAAAACGAAAGAAACTGAGTAGGGTGCTTTGGGACCCTATTACGGCGCTTTTGACGCCGTGCTGTGGTGCAAACCCACAGTACTGTCACAAGCGTTACGGAGGGAGGTTTACTGCGGTTCCTCCAGACCCCTACAACTTCAGGCCAGGCTGCTATCACCGAATTACACCATCAATAAATAGTTTTAAATTGCAAGGAGTTAAACGGGTCAATAATAGAGCGAAAACACGTGAGTGATCTTACATCTTACATCGATTCAGCCAGGGTTGCTGCAAATATCAAGTCTATTGTACATCAGTAGTGTCGACATTTTGATCGATATAGCCTACCTGACGACAGCGGTCGCCAACTCAAAACTGGTCGTGAGCCACTTTGCCAATTTTGTAGCGGCCGTGGGCCGCAGGAATGCAATATCGAGACAAAATAGGCCGAACATGCGAGCAACCACGTTTTAAACTTGACGTTGGTATAGCTCTCTATCATGGGCGATAGGCAAAGTTACCACAAAGAAGTAATATTTTTTAAAGAAGTATAATTACAAAAATACCCATAATGATCATCAGTAGGGCAAGTTCTTGTAGCAATAAAATCCGTGGAAAGTTGCATTTATTTTTCACAAAAGTGGCAGTGAAAAGTTGCATATATGGAAAAGTTCCTTGAAATTATTAGGGTCTAAGATACTGGAATCGATCCGTATACAAGGCACTGTAATGAAACTCAGTGGTGGCGACTTCATCCAATTTAATAGCATGAACAAATTGACCCAGTGAAAATATAATTTTCGGCGGTTTATCCTGAATGTACGTCAAATCAGAAAGGACGCCATATTTAGAAGACAGTGAAATAATCAAGCGATCTATTTAAATATAGTGCTAAGTATTTCCAGTAAAAAGTTAGTTGCATGAAAAATCGAAATGGTTGCATGAAAAAATGGAGCAAAGTTGCAAAAAGTTGCAATATNAGACANCCTCCAAACAGCTTAAAACACNATACTACATAACTTCTGAGTATTTAGGAAGCTGTAAAAAAAGTTGTAAAAGTTGCAAAAACTTGCCCTAATTATTATCCAATAAACTCCATTTCGCAGGTGATTCCACTGAAAGCGAAGATTAACCACGATACTTAATCGCGTGACGGAAATTAATGATGATAGTATAGGTTTGAAAATGGATCGAATTGAGAACACTGTAAGAATATCGAAGTCGAAGATATATAAATCGTAATAATCATTTGACTCCCATTTATAACCGTAGCAGTCATTGCTGATGCCCAAGTACAATTATAAGTGGACCCTCAATTTTTATTCAATTACAAGTGNAATTGATAATCTTCAACACATGCCGAAACTTCTCGAAGTAGAAGTTGGCATAGTAAACGTAAGGCCTGAACATTACGCCNAAGAGATCATTTCGAAGAAGTAGATCGGGNCGAGGATGGGACAGATTTAACATTTAACTCTTTCGACACCGCGTATCTACGTATGATGGTTGGCGATTCTCCCTCAAACTATAGTGCGGGGCGGATCGACTCCGATCCTGTTTCTTGAATTCTCTGGACCGGCTACCAANNGACTCCTAGGTCGGATTCTTCGTAAAACTTNGGTAGTAATCATACAGTACGAATACTTATAGCTAGTAAACTATAGAAAAACAGTAGATTACACCAGGGGCGGGCAACATAGGCCCGCNACAGGATTTTGAGCGNCCCGGAGAGAGTTTCTACGTTGAAAGTATTGACGAATGTTATGCGTCACAGAATGCATCCAAGTTGGTCAACCTGAGAAAGATGGTCATGANACTGCTTGTTCTCTGTTCGGGTTTACTTACATTTGCGAGCAACCATTTTCGACCATGAACATTAACAAGACAAGGCTGTGTTCCTATATAACTGATGTTTACGTGATGTCTTTACTGAGGGCTTCTACATCCGACATCCAGCCTGAGTTCCAAGAACTTAGTGACGACCTTGATTGACCATGACCATAGATGCCAGATTGACTTTAACAGCTATTANTGAAGTACATTAGATAAGTAAATTCACAAGATACTGTTTTGGTATCTATGCCTTAAACTTGAAGCTAACAGTGAATACGATTTATTTTCATAGGTGGATAAATACGCGATTGTTGCATCGATTCTGTAATCCGGCCCGCCAACTAGCCTACTTCATTCTCCCANATAAGGCCCGACGACCGGAGAAGCTGCACGCCCCTCGATTATACGGTGCGGGTTCAGGATATATATTGAATATTGCTACAAAAACAAAATATGACAATCGAAACTCAGTTTTGTATTAGTCACAGGTTTGTATCGGAGGCTANTGGCGCGTAATTGGTAATTACAAGAGTCACGTTTATCAATAACCTCAAGAGCGATTCTGACCATATCAAAAAGTACGAACCACCTCCGATACGCGATTCCGGCCAAATATGAAAACATTCGGTCAGATACCCAGTCCGGCTTCGGTCCATTCCCCGCTCTACCTCAAATGCCTCGTATCCCTAATTCTCTACAGTCTATTCTTCATGTTTCNCCAANGGTGTGGTCACGATATAGATCAGGAGTCGGAGTAGGAGCAGGTAGTTGGACTGGATCCAGATTTTGAATTTGCTTTGAANTTAGGATTTTAGTAGTATTTTTTCACTGAAATAAGAAAAATTAGNATGATTATTTCGGACTCTGAATTTTTAATTGCCAGCCGGAGCCGGATACATTCGGATTCCGAAATTTTGAAATCCGTCCATCCGTGATATTTGAGAAATCGAGATAGAGGATTTTTATCTCGAAAATCGGACATGCCACCCGTTCATGCCATGCAGTGTATTACGTGGTATGGATGGTATTAGCTTTCAAGATGCAAGAATGTCTCTCGGTGAATATCGTGGAATGACTCATCGCGGCACNNGCAGGTGCTCTTTTAAAGAATATGATCTGTTGCCGTGAGCAGGAGCTATACACGAGGATTTTCTACTAACGATATCTAAAATGTAAAAAGTAACTATAATTTGACTTCAAAACTATTGAAGTAGAAATATTCCAAAAACATAACAACTTGAGTAAGCAACATACAAGTCGTTTCGGCTTCTGTCATTGNGTCGCAATCTTGTGAAGTCTTGAAATCATGAAATAATTAATAAACTGAACTGAATTGGTACACGTNGGTACACGTCNCACGTTGGTACCAAGATGTCAGAAACCTTCTCATAGCTTAACAACCACTCAATGAATTGCCAGTANTGTTAACTATTACTGTTAAATTGTTNATACAATGCCATACATACACAGTATTAGTCCTNATTACAATTGACCAGCAGGACTACTCATTGTCTCAGCCTNTTANATAGCCTACTCCCGGTATAGTCATTGTGGGAGAAAATAGCAGATAAAATTGAAGAANGCAGNGGCTGTAAATTAAGCATTGGATAACCAAGCAGATCTGGAGTAGGCAATGAAAATTTAGATATGTTAAACACTGGACATCAGGGACGATCTATCAATTTACAATTAGCCATATGTCTANATCAGTGGTTCTTGACNATTTTTCCTCCAGCGCCCCCTTTCAAAAAATATAGTGCTNCAGTGCCCCCAACTCATATTGTATGGACTTTGATAAAGACAATGGGTAGAGGCAGGGCCGTAACAGCNCGTCATCAGCCCCCTAAAGAAACGATTGTCTTGCGCACCCATNGCGTGATAAACCAAACGTCTGAGGGCTTCGCCCCCAAGAACCACGTCGCGCGATTTCGCTGGTCAGAAAAGTTTGTGTGGCCTGGTCGCCCTAGGCGCCATAATTTTCTATAATACACGATTGAATAGGTGGTAATTGCATATATATGTCGCTATAAACCTTTTATCCTCTCAGCCCGCGTAATTAGATTTAGCAGTAGCGCTGAGTGAGCTGTTGTATTGGAAAATGAAGGCCACGTAAATAATAATAATTGAACATATTCGGGCGTGCGCGTTGGTACAATTATCTCGTTACATGTTGTTATTTTGTTACCTCTTGTCCGCTATACAGTCAAAAGATATTGTAACGCATAAACGCATTAAACTAAAGTAAGCACACGATTCCAAGTTGGTATTTCTTCACTGGTAAATAATTTTCTCTGATGGATGTTATTTGTCCTGTGGGGTGCAGTTGCGACGACATGAAAATTCGCACGAGCGATTTAAGCACCTATGACAATTAAACATATATACATAGAAGTTTACGGTCAACATCAAGGGCAATCGTCTTCGGCTAAGGTTTTCTCGCTGACGATCTTTTTAACTCACTTCTCGGAGTCCCATGTTGACCGGAACTTCCTATGCCTTCGTGCATCGTGGCGTGGTAATGGCCGACGCCGAAATGCCTTTCTCTATTTCCTATAACTATGCGTAATCTTCCGTGGGGGAGTCGTCAAAATATGATGTGTAATTTAAGTTCATTCACCGAAATAATTTAGGGAACGCTTCGAGCTCACCGATTGGGGGTTTGAGTTGCAGCAGTTTCGGTCATGATGAGAGGTTAAAGTCCAGTCGGTCTTTTCGAGACTTTGGTATTGGAAATATTTCGAGCTTTAATCGCGCTCGAGGACCATTCGACTATAATAACTATATAACAATTATGTGGTGTGGTAGGCTACATTCAGGGTCAAAACAAGGTTGTTGTAACAACAATCGTGTACGGTCTCAAACCCTGTGGTTCGAACCATCCCGAACTCACTTCTGCGATTGGCAATTCGGGAAATTGATGGTATTGGATTTTGTCTTAGTGCTTTGTTTAACTATGAGTAAGTGAACTGAGAATGGGATGCATTGAGAATGTGATCACATTGAATTTATTACTGTACCCACTACCCAGTTATAATCTTCACATGGATGTACCCCAAACAAATCTACTCATATTATATAACGTTCATGTGAGGTCGTGAACCACAGCACTAGATAGTATCATTCTTTATGATACGATGGAGAAATATTTAGAAGATTTAATTTTGTAGATCTCAAATACAAGTAGGCTATATTTAGTTCTTCACTTCGTGCACAAAGCTTCAAAACCTGTTTCATGTACAAGGGGCTCTCACTCTCAAAAGTAGTATACAGTGACTCCTTCGATTTTCACACGCTGTGCGCTGCGGGATATAATACCTAATTCGAAACATTTTGTTGAAAATAACCCTAGCAAGCATGACAGCAGTGTTTTAACGGGAAATTAGCTATCTAAAAAACGCGCAATTCGTTTTACATGAATTATAATAACCCACTACAATTATGAAAACAGTAAACATTGTCGCGTAGCGCGACCAAAAAATTCGGGATTTGACATGTTTTGTGGAATGTTAATTACTCTGAATACTCATTAAGGATATGTCCTACTGCCACATCATCTAAACTGCGAAGCCATTTTTCTTCCGCGCCCCCATTCGCCTCCTGCGCGTTTCCGCCCCTGCAAAATCGCCAGCGCCCCAAGGTTAAGGACCACTGGTCTAGATCAGTGGTTCCCAACGTGGGCGATATCGCCCCCCAGGGGGCGATTTGGCGATCTAGGGGGGCGAAAATTACGAAGGGGGCGATAGGGGGGCGAAAATGGACAAAGGGGGCGACGGGGGGCGAAAATAGCGAAGGGGGGCGATGACGCATCAAAACGGCTGACCTTTTTTTTTAGTCAACCCACGGAAAATTAGTTACAAAAGTGTGTCAAATTAGACAGCGAGTCGAAAATTTGACCTTTTTTTTAGTCGACCCGCCGGTGATTACAGTTTATATGCCCAATTTTCGGTACACAAAATTTGGGGGGCGATGATCGGTGTTGACCTTGAAAAGGGGGCGATGGGTCGAAAAAGGTTGGGAACCACTGGTCTAGATGGTTGACTGTCGTTGATATTCAGATTCATATATGACATATGGCAGTTAGACGTCGTTCAAAAAGTTCCTCCCGGGTGCTTCTGATATTCGTGATTTGCTGACGACTAGGCACACCATGCGTCAAGTGTGCGTCACTCGCTACTGTGCTGACTAGGCTTTCATGACGAATAAATTATTACGTGCTGTATCGTGCATCATCATTTAGTAATATGAACTATACGAGATCAGCGGCAGATGTTCCGTCTATTGCTTGTATATTAATATATCTTGCGTCGAAAAGCGAACGCTAAATAGATAGAGTTGGGTGATATAGGCTCGTCACTCGTCAGTTAAAGAAGTGGGCAGAACACGTCATAAATTTAGGCCCACAGGGGATATCAATCCAGTAAACTTGGATGGAGGCAATTCGGATCTAGGACTTGCAGCGCAACCTCACGATCTTGAGTAGTCTATTTGGTATGATATACTAGTCTATATAATATTTAATAGCTTGTGGTTGATGGCGTAAGGCCTTCACATTATAGCTTACATGAGTAGGCCTTATGGATTGCAATATCGCCCAAGAGGGAGCGATTTTGAGAAACTGGTGAATCTGTTAAAGTGGAAGTAGTATCCACACAAAGCTACTTCAGTTAGTGTGACCAAGTATAGATAAACCTACGTGAGTAGGCCTACTACCGGA
>ATSW01011703.1:0-12857 GCA_000444245.1 Botryllus schlosseri
GTCTCAGTGTGATTGTATTGATACATTATGCATGGCTCTTTCCGTGCCCGATTGCCCCTGTGACGTGCACCCAGCTAGCGAATCGATGAAATAGTTGTTTTTAAATTCCAATCATGATATCAAGACTTGTTTGAACCCTTTGTCCTGTTCCCTTCGTAACGCATAGATTGTTTTTTCTTAAAGTAAGCTTTGATAAATGTAGATCTTGCATAGCAATAATCCTTGTCTTCAAAACAATACACCTCAAGCAGTTTTTGTGGAGCATGGATGCGTAAACGGTGCTATCGAAGTGTATAAGGTATGGGAGAATTGATTGTGATGAACAATTTTACTGGCCCTGTTTTCGTTTCATAAATTACCCCTTGCTGAAGTAAAGCAAGACTTGCGGTAATTGCTTTGTCACTTGAGAGATGTTGATTAAGGCTTATGGTGACGTCTATCATCCCAGTTCTTGTTGTAAACATTTATGTGAATGCAATTTCTTTGATCACGCACAACTCTCTTTGTTAACTGACACAGGTGCCGGTACTTCCCATTCCAGTGTATTATTCTATTTTTCTGCCACAAGCGTGAGAAATCTGTCACAATGGATGCTTCTTCAAATTCAAATGAGCAAGCTCGTTTTACAAGTGTTACGATGCCTCTGTTGAATCCCGGTGAGTGTGAATTTATTCTTCCGATTGAATGCCTCTACTCGAAAAATTTGCCTCAATACAAAGGCTATGTTTGGGTTGTCAGTTGACATACGTCCAGATTTCCCTTGTCTCAGCTGTCTGATATTTTAGTGGTAAAATATGCACTTTGGATTTATCCGGGATTCTCAAATCATACAGTACAGTTAACTCCCGGTTAAGTACGCACCCGTTTAAGTTCGCATCCCAGATAAGTACGCAAAAATTATTCACAAATTCTGGGTTCAACTTTTTTAACAATTCATTCATTTTAAACAGTGAACTAGATGTCAGGAAAAGTTGAACGTCGATTTAACAAAAGTTCACTGTCTGAACATGTCGTGCAAAGTCACGTGATGCATATTTTGCAAACTTTTTTGCTTGTCTTCCCACGTCACCCGTCAAAGTCTTCGCAGAAAGCATTCCAAATTGCTTTTGAATTATCGTAAGCATCTGCTGCTTGATCTTGTAAGGCAGTACACTCAACTGATCCTCAATTTGAAACACCTTCTTTTAAAGTTGTTCAAAGCTATGAAAAACGATGCTGTTTTCAAATGTGCACAATTTTTGCTTGGGACCCCGTCTACGTCAGTTTCATTTTCAGTCTGCATCGTTTTCAACACCGTATCCACGTCACTAAATATCGCCTGTGAATCGCCGATTTCTTACAGTATACAGGCCGGAGAGTTAGGCTTCCCATTCAATGTGCATGGAACTTTGCGTGTTCCTGTGGCATTTGCACAAACAACCAGAGACGTATACGGTGTTTAGCTTTCTTCTTCCCTCGGATGCTGCCGAGATATTCGAATAGCATAAGCAAGGTATAAGTAGGTAGTAGACGAAAAAACAACCCGTGTCAACCATATTACACGCATTTTCAGGATCACACTAGCAATTATAGCATGTAAATCATTCGATGCAGCCAAAAGCTTTGGGTCTTCTTTTCTATCCCAGCTCCTTCGCTACGAGGAAGAACTTTCTGCAGTCCTTGATGTGCTATAAATCGGCCAAGACACTGCCACGATGCCTTAAAATCTTCTGATATCGATAATTGTTGAGCGATGTTTTGCTTTTGCAATGACCAGTGAGGGGGGAACGGGAAAACTTGCACGACGCATGCTATCAATCTAAAGATATAGAATATCTTCCAGCTCAGGAAACCCACCAACGGATGTTCGAAACTTTTTGTCGTTGTCTCCTCAGACAGGAAAGCAAAACGTTTTTGAATAACTTCCCGGTTTTTCAAAATCTTTCGGATAGCTGCTTCACTCACGCCATACTATCTTGCGAGACTTCTACTCGGAGCGGACCGCACACATAACTTGGTGATGACCACCAATCCTTGGGATTCACTTCCTCCAACACCTACCTTTACCTGACATCATGCAAACGAGAAAATTGTACCCAACATTTTTTTTGTGCTGTAGGCTACTGTACACCAGCATAAAAAATGGCATACAAAACCGCACATGGGCAACGCATCGTGAATGACTACGCTAATAAATGAAAAATTTGTGAATTTGGTACCCCAGTTGGCTGTATATCCGCTAAGTGCGCCCTACCACATAAGTTCGCACAAACTACTCAGGATCAAGTTGCGTACTTAACCGGGAGATGACTGTACTCTAGGTTTTCTTGCCTATAGGTTGCCACTTTTCCGTCACAAACATCCCCCAAGCTATCTGATTCAAGTCTGCCCTTAACTCACGGTAGGATAGTGGTATCAAGAATTGGAGATATAGCAATGGCATGATAGAACATTGAATAATCTGTAGCCTTATCATCTTTCTGAGATATCCCATTGTAAGGGTGTATTTTCATTGGTATTATATGGAATGGTGGTATGGCAGTGGTGACTTCATTGTGTTGTGACTTGGTTGACTAGGAGTCAATGTATTTTAAACTCACATGCGGTGCATTTACGATCCTGCTATAGCACAGTTGATATCGGCTTCATAAAATCGAAAAGGTTGTCAAATCTTTTTATCGTAGCTGAGGTATTCGCAATTTCAAATCCCGCACTGTATAATTCCAAGCCAGTAATTCAACTGTGACTCACAATCGCATGTGTGTTATGTTTTGTAAATAATTCCAAATCCCCATTTTCTGGTCAATCCCGCCAAATTCGTTGAGAAGCATGTAGGTAAGCCAATCACTGGCTGAATCAGTGATGGTCAAGTACCTATGCCATACTGGGGAAATCAAGCAAGTTATGTTTACGTACAGTAATTGTTACTCTAGTGGTTTGTATTCTAAACCAGTTTCAGCTCTCCATTCCGTAATTTTTAAATGTAATATTTTACATTATGCATTTTGCATTCTTGTTTGCTAATTCTCTCTTTTGTTACGCGACAGTACTTCTGATAGCTCACAACACAACCACGGAGTCCTGTAACTCGTAGAAATTTGTTTAGAGACTGCTCAACTTTGCGGTAATATAAAATGTCTTCGCCACACTAGTTAGTAATGCCGTCTTCCTTGCACGGTTTTAATGACTCGAGTCACGATTTTCTGATGACTCGATTTGACTCGAGTCATTTTATGAAAATACGGAAATCGCTCTACTCAACACGAGTCAATTTGTGTATTGGCTCGACTTGGACTCGAGTCATTGCGTATGACTCGCACCAAGTCAAATAAGTGGAGACTGAGACGGCCAAGACCGACATTTCATTGTAATTTCGAAGAATAGCCTAGTAAAGTAATCACACTATTGGAATTTCGTCTATTGGTACTGGTAAATACAACCGGAAACTGCTAAAAGTGAGGAAAATTATTATATTATCAATGCAAACCATTCGATATCACCAAGTAGAGTTCTAAAAAGTGGGTTTAACAAGACTTTACCTGGAAACTGAGCAGTCAACACAATGACTCGGACTCGACCCTCTGCTCGCCGACTTGGACTCGGACTTGACTTGGTGGTGAATTGAAAATGACTAGACTTGAATCGAGTCAAAACTAAAAAAGTGAGATTGACTTGTGACTCGGTTACAACCTTGCTTTCGTGACACTAGAACCTTTTGTTTTACACTTGCTTTCTATTGCACCACTTCTCTAACCCATCCAGACTCTTTTTCAATTCATTTTTGGCATGTCTTTCAGACAACGAACAGTCTGAATTCAGCACTCCCGCAAACGGACAAGAGACGAAATTTCCTGCAGAAAAATTCAAAACGTTGGTTGCACTGCTGTACTTATTTTTTGGTATGTGGCCCTGCGCAGTTAACCTGGGGATGACGATCGTCTCGTGACAGCGAATTTCTTTTTTCAGGTTTTGTGGTATCCGTTAGTGTGTTGCAAATAGTTCATGAGAGGGTGCCAACAATGGAGTCGTGCCCGCCTTTGCCCGATATTGCGTTTGATTTTGTGCCCAGACGAATCGAATGGGCGTTTGACGTGTGTGAGATTAACGGCATGATCCTCGTCGGCGTTTGCTTGTTGATCTTACTCTTGCACAAGCACAGGTGACGCTAGACCGTTGAAATAGTCGTTGCACTTTATTGACCGTGATTTTGGTTTTCAGGTGGATTATTGGTAGAAGGGTGTTTTTCATTCTTGGAACGCTTTACATCTACCGCACCATCACTATGCTTGTGACGACCCTGCCTGTTCCAGGCGCACATTTTCACTGTGCTCCAAAGGTAATGCATATTAGTTTGTCGAAACTAAACAGCTGAAACTAAACCGTCATATAAGGGATTGGCTAACATATTATCGTATAACACACTGTCAAAGTGCTATTAGGTGGTGTTGCTGTTGATGTGGTGTTATTAGTTCCGCAGTATAACGAGATATATGCTGTATGTGTGATTCATTGGAAATGGTTCAGGCGATAGTCTTTTCCTCACCAAAACATCAAATTATCAATCCATGCTATCCATCATCCATACTATCACTCAACGAGCAAATTCACCAAATTCTTGATCTGTCTGCTTGCTGTTAGGCATGCAACTCATCTCTATGAGTAGCCAAGTCACGAGACCACTTGTCGGGTGAGATGTGATGAACATTTGGCACTATTAGACACTCGCAACCGTGTTGTGTAATGTCTGTAATGGCAATCTTCGAGTAAACTATGTGTTACAGTAGTTTAAAATTGACTGTATAGGCTAGGGCAGGCCTGGGCAAAGTGCGGTCCGCGGGCCACATGCGGCCCGCGAAAGGTTCCTCGGATATCAAAACATAAAACTTGCTTTTTGAATGATTAAAACTGGCCGTATCAAATGAACAGGAAATTCGTTTACTTTGAAGTATGTTCATTAATATGCCACGACAACGCTGTCTACGTGCGCATGCGTAGTCCAGATTCAAAATAAAGGCAACGTGGCAAAGTATGAGTAGCAATTGAAGAAAAAAGAAATTGCTCTTTCCATATAGTTAAGTTCAAACCTTCCTTGTTGCCATTGTCAAATTACGCATTATACGGTATGAGTTTCAATTTGTTACGTGATATGTTTCCCAATCCCTAATTCGTAAAACAGGTCAATCAGTGCTTGTGATTGCTATATGACTCGTTGTATCTATCAGCACACATAAAGGATTAACAATCATGCCCAAAAAAGAAAGCCGAAAACTGAAATTCAAAGAAGATTTAGGTTTAGAATTTAGAGCACTATATAAATACACTATACTGGAGTCAGGGGTAAACCGGTCCTTTCAGTCCCACCCCTGGGCTAGGGGAAGCTCGTTGCCTTCAATCACTGTTCAAAAAGTTTACTTCTTTGTTTATTGCGAAATCTACCCAAAATTGTTGAATGTCTAAGGATACTTCATTTAGGTATGAGAGTGTTTTTTTCAACTTTTATTGTAAACGGCACCACAAAAACAGGCTGTTTACATGCTCTCTGAACGAGACAACCGTAGTTTACTATGTTGTGTATCTCCTTACCATCAAACCTGCGATCAAAATATTATTTGTTCACTATATTTGCTTAACGATAAAGCATAGCTTTCACATCACTTTGTAGACTACTGTTGCTCGTGGCATTATCTGGTACGTAGAGTGAATCCCGATGAAATGCTTTGACATCGTGAATAGAGTCAATCCTCGTTATGAATTGTGAGTTATATTCCTCCACTTTCCATTGCCGCGGTTGGGACCATTTTGTGAAGTCCTATCGACACTTGTCACCGAAACTTCAGAGAGATGTAAAACGCCACCATCTGATTGAAAAAAAAATGTATTTCGTTAGTCAGGTTGACAATTTGATGCTAAACATTTTAGTAAGCTGATTCTTGACGCTTCTGTAAATGCATGGTTAATTTAGTAGGCCTAACCGAAATTCTGTTGGAATTGAGAACATTGCATCCTGGACCATGAGTAGGCTTTCATATTTCGCATATCCTGCCTGGATTGGAATGTATATTCTAATCATATCCATTTCATGTACGCCTGTACAGCTGCAGCATTACCGTCGTTAAAATGAAAATTTGCAATCAGCAAGGACAACGCAGTTGAATTGTATATCGCACATGATATGAATAATGACAAACCATAATAAACGTCTGTCTGAAATTACACAGCCGAGACCAAGGTAATATCAATAAAGCTGTTACCAACTCTAGCCTGACAACAGTCGTTGAGTACTTGAAGCACTTTTCGCGAGCCGGTGTTTTCTTTGTCAGGTTCACGGGAGAATCGGAATGATGGTGTATCGAGCTGTAATGCTGCTAGCGGGAGGCGGATTGTCGGTAACCGGCGCCCACAACCTGTGTGGCGATTATTTATTCAGCGGGCACACCGTGATATTAGTGGTAACTTACTTGGCAATAAAAGAATGTGAGCCGCCTAACTTTGTGGATCCAAGTATTTAACGCTTTTATAAACGGTTATTTGCTTTATCAGACACTCCGTTGGTTTTGTGGCAACTGCGGTGGTTGTGTTGGGTACTGTCGGCTACCGGAATCGTGAGCATTTTACTGGCGCACGATCATTACACGGTTGACATTGTCGTAGCGTACCTTGTCGCTACAAGACTTTTTTGGACTTATCACACAATGGCAAGCTCAACGGTCAGTAACAATGACATGAGGTATGCGTACATACACTCTAAATTTAGCATGGTGACTCTTTGCAGATGCTTAAACAGCAGTCAAAGTCCAACCACTGGTCGAGGACATGGTGGTTCAAGATTTTCAGATATTTCGAGGAGAACATTCGTTGCAACGGCACTCTTCCGGCCGAATATGATTGGCCGTTGCCGTGGCCTAGGATTATGAAACACTCGGTTATACGGCGGTCGCCTGTCAAGGGAGTTTGAGGCTCAAGGTGTTGCGTCTTTCTAATTGTATAGCAACTGTGATTGGGACCAATGAATGCTCTTGGCCCGAGATTTGTCATGGGATTATTTCAAGCCGGGAAATTGTTACGGCGTACTGCGAGCGTGACCTGCACTCCACAGATCATGTGTCGGGATAGGCTATTTGGCTGTTGGATATGACCTATGTTTTATTGCAGAATTTGGTTACAAATCTCAATTCTTGCACTTGCGAGACATTGTTGACTTACGTTCTGTATAGATCGCATGTCAGCATGTAGTCGTAAGTCCTAGACCTGAGAATATAATGCCCCCTAGAGAAAAAGGCATACTTGACAAATCTGTTATTGTATGAGTCGGTTTTTTAACATATTTCGCATGTGCAATTATTCCTCAACGAGGAAACACATTGCCTGTCGGTTCACGTTGTTTCTATGTCCGTTTTGGCGATGAGTCATTGTCTAATGTAATTAGTTTCCTCTCGCCTTGCACCGGAAACATTACTCTCGGCAATGTGTAAATCATTGCTGTCCTGTATTTACTAACAACCGTTTATAATGTGATTTCTTATTCCCTTGCCGTAAGCAATGACTATTTTGCCAAATGTCCCCATTAGAGATGCTTCTGATGAAATTCATTACGCGTTTGCTGCTGTAGAACCAGTAGCACTGTCCTGTAACCCAATCGACGTTATCGTGTTGATGATTGAAAACATTGCGTAACCTTTATTTATTTTATGCATACCCGGCCAACTTTTGTTCAATTAATTGCACTTTAAAATTGAAATCCATGACAAGATTTGTTTTGAAAGCTAACTTGATATTATACTTTTACGAATTGTCGATATGAAATCGATATTAATCTGTTACTTTTTGTAGTAACTCGACCGTAGTGATCCTGTCTAGTTACCTGGTAATTTTGCATCGATGTTGCAATCAACCTCACGGTTGATTTTTAACCTCTGTAAACGCCTCTTTTGCCACCCACCCATATCGTTAACGTACTCCATATATTGTGCTCGGTCGTTTAGCCATGGACTCAGATGTTACAGAATACGTTGGCTTTGAAAGGATATTTTGTAATCGTTCATTTTTTTAGAGCAACCTGTGTTACCTGGCTATCATTTGAGTTCAGAATGAATGTTATTGTATAGGCGTCCCATCAAGGATACGTTTGGCTCTATTAATGTCCCTAAGCATTTCCCCCGTTCTCATGGTGGATATTTATTGTTGTCAGTTCATGTCCTCGGCGTTATTTTGATCGGTAAATATTTGCTTTACAATGGAAGGTGATCAGTGCTACCATCAGTCATTTACTTGTGACCTTAAAACAACGTCCATCCTGAAATCTAGATACCAGTCAATCAGTAATATACTATTTTGTATCTGAGTTTGTGTTGCAGTGTTACCACATTTGCTCAAATATTGCATGATATTGATATTTTTTCGAGTTGTGATGTGTGTGTATCTGTGTAACATATCATCCGGGCGGGCTGTTTACACCAAGATTGATTAATTTTCAGTATTGCATGTGAAGGCCATCAACATTTCTAGTGGCTCCCATTATGCATGTGTGCTAGCTTGCCATTTCTCCGTGAGCAAAATTTGGTTCTAAGAATGCTTTTGATTTGACTTTCTCATCAAGTGCTTAGTGTATCATATCGTAGACTGCAACAGTGTCATGTGTTTTCTGTGGTCTAGTGCAATGTTGCCCATACTTACCGATATCCGATGCTTCATTGTTATTTGAATAAAGCTAATGTCTTCAGCAGTCTTTGTTCAATGTTTTGGTGATACCTCACTGCTGTGCGAACAAAAACGCCTGATTCATGGTATGCCATACAAGGTTAGTGGTTTGGGATCTGTGTAACATGACCAGTGCAAGTCAGATCTTTCCCCTTTGTATTTTCAAGATAGGTGTATGAGCAACACAATTAACAGTTGAACTTCAGATAGTGATGTTTCATCACATCACTACATGAATAACAATTAACACGTCTGAACTACAGATAGCGATGTTCCATCACGTCACTATGTATGAATAACATAATTAACGCCTTTAAACTACAAATAGCTTGCTTCATCTTATATATACCAGATTTTTCGAGACAACAGATGCAATGATATTTCAATTGTAACCACGGCAACATTTTACGTTACTGAAACACTGCAAAATCGTTTTTTCATTGAGAGAGGGTTCCTTTTCCTGAAGACTCTTCTAGGTAAAGAACTTAGATACACGATATCTTCGGGTGTTTTCTCAAATGTGAATATATTATTGAATAAGCTAGATCTGCATAGCAAAATTCATTTGGGCCAAATGATTGATTCATCAGTCAAAGTATGTGTCGAAGGTGTACACAATTTGAGTGATTTTTACTGGATAATGGGTTGTGAAAGGTGATGTGATTATTTCACTCATTACGACGAATTAAATCTTTATCATCTCCGCATTGTTGGAATATTGGACAAGTGCTAAGCAATTTGACTTGATGATGCTAATTAGATTGAGCAAAAAACTCAGTTACTATGTATAGATTAACTGGTACTCAATTCAAGTAGGGGTGCATCCAGACCGGATACCTATGCAACTCTTCCTATAAATTGACAAAGCGGTTCTTGGCGCGACAAAAAATATGTCAATTGGTCTCTTGATACATGCTAGTTATGTTCATGATAGTATCCTATCAATTTTGAAACCAACCAACTCGCTCAATCTGTTTGTTTTACCAAACTGCTTCTGAATATATTTATTCAAAAAATCATAAGAGACGTGAAGACAGTCATTACTGGTAGACTTCAGGCACATTTATTAAAGATCAGATAGTTTAAATTTGTAAGTTAACTTTTTGCAGCTTCATAAATTCCGTGTCCGAATACTCCGGTGCGTGAGGTGGCGTCGGTTTGGTGGTGCTTAAACGCAACGTCACGCTCTGCTGGAGATCTGAAGGTTTCCAGGTGGGCCGATATCTAGCAACGAACAACATTGATAGCATATAATTCGGGCTGATGGAAAATTATGGCTTACCCCAGTTTGAAATTTGGGCATATGCCAAAGCGGTGGTGATTCAACAGGTGGCTGGAATTTCCTTAGCAACGATGCTCTGGTCTCGTGTATCTTGCCGTCGAGCTTTTTCTAAAAATGTGGCCACGTGTTAAGTGTTGGTATAGAAATACCCGTACACAATATTGTTGTTCTGAAATTGCAAAGTGCATCTTATCGACTAACGCAAAATGATTGAAGACACTACAAAAGATGCAATTTCGAAGACAAATTCAGCTATCATGATACAGGGGTATTTTAGCGCAGTTTTTATGACAATTTCTCACACGGAAGTGATCCACACACCCCGAAACTACCTTTTACTTTATGAAATTGAAAGTCTAAAATGTACTTTTGCCTTAAAAAGTGTCAAGAAGTGAAAGTACCGTGGTTTAAAACACAACCACTTGATGTTCAATTGCTGTTCGCTGTACCTTTTCCGGAAGTACAAAAAGAGACGCTTTGGAGTACTCGGTACTCCATAACCACTCGAGTAAGTTGGGAAAGCATAGTCCAGTACTCCAAAAAGTAGAAGTACTTCATTACTGACCATTTCTCGTTGGAGATATCACATCTGATAGCACATCTGACGGCAAGACAAATCCTACATTCAAACTGAATTCATGCCACTTTGCAGTCGTGACACAACAAAATTGCGATACGCTTACTCGCGAAGATGTGTCGTCTAAAATGCATGGTCCAACACGAAATTCGGTAAGAGGCAAAGTATTTTTCGGAATCTAAGATATTCGTGACATAACGAAATAATTTCGAGCATTTCTCGACTGGGCTTAGTACACATGAGTTTTTCCGCCTCTCCAAATTGATAAAGACATGCGCCACCTGCTGGAAAGATTGGGCTCTTCTCGCCATTTCGGCTTCACGCCTTCGAGCCAGCCACTTCTCTTGGTATTTATGCTCAAGCAGATCGAATACGGGTGTAGAAGGTCTGGTGCTTATGCCGAAAGTAACGTCCGGCGGGATCCTTCTTGTCATCGCGTTGATTTTCTCATCGTCCGTGACGCGTCGTCTTACGTCGTGGGTTGCGCGGTATTGAAATTGTTCCTGCGATAAGCAGAGGTGGTCAAAGAAGCAGGGTTGTAATGACTCGACTCGAGTCGAGATTTTTAGGTGACTCGAATCATTTCTTATGATGCGAACAATCACTCCAGTCGAATTGAGTCAAGTTGTGTATTGACTCGGCTTGTACCAAGTCATGACTCGAGACTAGGATGCCTAAGACAAGATTTTTATTCAAATTTCACATTCATATTTCGTCTATCAGTACTGGTATTTGTAAAAATAGGGCCAGAAACTGTTAGGAGTGAGAAAATTAATATAATCNAAGAAGAGTTATAAATGAGTTAAAACAGTGGGTNGAACAAGACNTAAATTNGAAACTGAACAGTGAAAACAATGACTCGGACTCAATTCTCAACACTATGACTCGGACTCGACCCTTTGCTCCCTGACTTGGACTCGGACTTGACTCGAGTCAAAACTGTAAAAGTGAGATTGACCTGAGGCTCGGCACCTTGCAAAGTAGTCACCACTGTTATTCAAGTAGAAGTAGACACAACGCCTCAGTAAAAGTAGCAGTAGTAAAAATGTACGTATTNTAGGCCTATCTTTTGCCTAGATTACCGTTNAGCAGAAGTAGAANTAGTGTAATATCAAAACTACTTGATTAAGTAATGCAAGTAGCCAANCCTATTTGGGTATTCCGAAAAACTAGANGTACCGGAACTTCAATAATGACCTCTGAATGTAAACGTCCATTTTTGTGCCGATGACGGGATATATGAAATCGGAGAAAACCAGTTGCGCTTCCCCAAAAGTCACAATATCACAAAACTCAGGTGCTCTAGTGCAAGTAATGTCGTAAATTTATACTCAAAGNAGAAGTAGCGAGCAAGTAANCACAAAAGTAAGTGGNGCAAGTAACCATAAAATAAATTTGAGGTACTTTTAACGGTTGCCCGACAAATGAGCAATGANCATGCGACACTTNAACATGAGTCACTTTGGCTTCACCACCCCAAAACTTACCGTAACCCCTTGTATATGTCCTAACCTATGGTTACCATATTTTCGAGGCCAAATTCCAATTTCNAATGAGGGTAACACGTATGACGTCACACCAGCAACGCTTTGTCTATCGATTGTATACAGGAGTGGATTTTTTAACATAGGTTGTGAATTACCGTAACTAGGCTATTGTGACATCTCCATAATTTNAACTCGGTATTCTCATTTGGTCTACAACAAACTTCTNCACGGGCCGAATGAAATCGTCTGACCNGCCCGCCGTTGTGTCGGACAGCCCTGCTATAATGTTACGTCGGTGCAGATATGAGGCTTTGTGTTGTANCCAGGAGAGAAACAACACTTTTAAACCAACTCCTCCCCCTCCCCCNNNAAAAAATGGTCTGGAGCCTACCATAGGATGATCAATATAACTTCTGGGGGCTTACTATATGCATCTGGTTTCTATTCTACAATGTGTTAAATTGTTTGAATGAATTCTGTCAATAAAATTCGTGCTTCAATATATCAGTATAAAATTTTTATCTTTTCTCAGCCCATGTGATCAAAGTTAACGGTAGAGCTGGTGAAGGTGATGACGGCGATAGCCTATTGCGGGGAACGTAATCGTGCATCGCTAAATCATGTTCATGTCACACGGATAAGACTATTTATGAGTCGAAATGACGGTAAGCATCGGCAGGTTGCACATCCGGTGGATTCCAACATTTTACGATGACGACGTCATTTCCAATTTGAAAATGTTCCATGGCTCACCTCAAAATTTGGTAGGCAGATTACTAACAACAAGATCAGCACCTTTGTCCAGACTTACTCGCGTCCTATGTTGGAAGATGAT
>ATSW01011707.1:0-11333 GCA_000444245.1 Botryllus schlosseri
ACACTTTGTACGACACTAATTATTGTTCCGCACATCTCATTTCATACTAAGTGTATACGAAAGATATTCACGACACATGAAAATATTCGCTCATGCTACGAACATACGCAATGTTTGGTGGTGCTTTCAAACTGTTTCGATATCACAAGAACTTTATTGTCTGAATGGGTGTTCATGTATCTTAATAGTTCAACACAGAACTAGTACTAACAGAAACATCAGAGAGTTGTTTACACAAATGTGTGTATGTGTACAGTATGCGAATACCATGTGTAAGTCCAGCACAATTGCAGTATCCATCCGAGTTTAGTCAACACAAATTTATTACAACGGAGCCACGTAAACTTTCGTGAAAGAAAAGCATACTCACTTCCAGAGGGTTATGTCAACACCATAGCAGTAAATCAGTTACTCCAACAACAAAGTACATATGTTTCTAGCCACAATTATAGATAATAAGCCTCCGTATGTTAGTTAGCCTGTCTATAGTTTGATTTTCCAGAAGGCATTGTGTGCCAAAAGACAAAAAACCTGAATAGTGTTTTGGCCACAATGGTGAAAACTGTTAATATGATTATTGTCTCATCAACTGAATCAGTTACGCCAGATATTGCTAGAAGCAGAGAATCAATATGGCGATGTCATGTAGGCCTATATCTGTCATGTTCGCTCATTAAGTCGAGCAGCTATGCTTACACGAGTGTATGAACTGAGAAATGAAATAGCAACTTTCCTCGAAAATACAAATATCGCCGACTCATAATCTTGTAATCGAAAATGGGTATCTCTATCTCATCTTGCTTTCCTGGTACATTTAACGTCACATCTGAACAAATTGAACTTGCAACTTCAGGGGGAAAACAACTACATACATGAGATGTTGAGGCGCATTCAAAACAAATCTGTGACTCTGGAAATGTCAACAGTACAAAGAAAATTATGCTCACTTTCGTATACTGGAGGAGAGAAAACCTAGTACCAACGCTACATTTGTAACTGTGATACGAAATTTAACTACTGAATATTCACCCTTTTCCGACATTCCTTCTCTACAAAATGAATTCTGACTATTCAGTACTCTGTTTAATGTGGACGCTAATACCATTGCCTGAAAATTTCAAATGGGCCTTTCTGAAATGCGATGCAGTTGAATTGAATGACAAATTTCATACAAAGAGCATATCGCTGCATGACTTTGTCAAAGAGTACGTTCTTGAAATTGGTCTTTATCCCAGCTTGACCAGCAATGCAAAAGAAATTGCATCGATTTTTGGAAGCACGTATGCATGTGAACAATAGTTTTGAACAATGAAATTCACGAAGAGCAAGCTAAGATCATGTATTTCGGACGTGCATTTTGAATAGGGTCTGATTCTTGTTTCATCTGACTTGTTACCAGAAGTTGAAAACCTTTCAGAAAGCAAGCTGCGTCAATTGTCACAATTATTCTGTCTCGTTTAAGTGTAAATACATGTGTCTTCGGATTGGTATGATTGAGATTGCAGCAATGTAGGATGATATACCGAAGTGAGCGTAAAATATAGTACTAAGAAAAATCCGGCCCGTCAAAATGTTGTACACCCGAAATTTGGCCCGCGACTAGCAAAAGGTTGCCGACCCCTGTTCTAAATGAATACTAGTCAGCCTTCAGGATTACCGGACCTGGTGGTATATTGATTCGACATCGATTTCGCCTTCCGACCCATGCACCCCAATTTTGTCGCCTAGACGATTTCCAGCGCTCTGGCGCCAGTAGTGTATGACTGGCCAAGTTCAGAACCAGCCACATTTTGCTCCCCTGACGAGGTTATTCGCCGACGTTTCTGAATACCGCGCCATTGGAATGTAAGGAAGCCGCGTATATATAAGGTGATTTAATATTAGTTTATGCTAATATCTTGTAAGAAGTTCAGCTTGGAACTGTAAAGAACGTAGTTCTTGGCTTCTTGTTGTCGCGAACAGATGCATGGCTACCGGTGTAGCCTATGCATATTCAACAGTTTTTACGTTTGTGGACATTGAAACGTTTGCACTGAAATTCACTTGATCTGGAAATAATAGATTATTAGAAATGTACCCTCGAAGTTTCGCACGTGCGCAGTGCTTACACGGTCTCTGCGCACAGAAAATTCGAGTTGCGCACAAAAAATCTAAAGTGAGTATCATTTTATTTAGTCGTTACGCACTGTTGTCCAAGGCTCTGCGCAGTAAGTTGGTGAGTGTGCGCAGACTCGTCAAAAATTAGAGGGGACATTGATTATTAGGCTACAAAATGTTTGTAGAAAACATGGATTTCAGTATCCTCATTTTCTCAGACACAGCACCGGCACATATTAATTTACTGTGTTCGTTTATTGGCATTATTGCTGCATGAAACTTATTTGGAGATGATTGCCTATCTTGATGTGGCATACCCAAAACGGCATAACAATATTGACTCCTATATGCTCATTCAATCTTTAGTTTGCAAAGAATCCAAAGATGAAGACATACATGATTGCAGCCAAGTGCCTGACAGTCAGCATTCAATGAAGCTCCATCGCATCGCAAGGCATCTCATTTTAGTAGTGAAACTATCGAATGTAAACAGTCTCTCAAGATTCTCCCATTACAATAACAGCTGAATCCATCGACAATGGCGAACTCGAACTGAAGGACGTACATTTCACGACATAATGATCTTACTGGTCTAATGATTGATTTTCGAGCGTAAAATTGACCTGACGAACACTCTGATGAACCCAGGGGATGCTCGAAAACCACAGATCTGGGTGGAAAAACCCAGGGGTGGCCTGTCTCACTAGCTGAAACAGCTTCGGCGATGATAACAGCATTTAATCGAGACAGAATGGGTGGGGTATCTTGGCTTCACGTGCGATGGCGCAGATACTGCCAAGACTGAGAGTCTTAGACAACCACTTTCTCACAAGATTAAGAGATGTCTTTCAGATAGTACTGTTATGCAAACTGTTGTCATGTATCGTACGCAGCTCATACTGTAGAATAAAATGATATTCATGGTCCCGATAGGCCCTGTGGATATAAAGCTGTACCAGCTGTATCGGCTGTATCAGCTGTATCACTCTGTGGATATAAAGCTGTATCAGCTGTATCACCCTGTGGATATAAAGCTGTATCACCCTGTGGATATAAAGCTGTATCAGCTGTATCACTCTGTGGATATAAAGCTGTACCACCCTGTGGATATAAAGCTGTATCAGCTGTATCACACTGTGCTGTGGATATAAAGCTGTATCAGCTTTATCCCGATCTTATAGGCCGATTTTATCATGAATTATTGAAAATTTTTGTCTTTCACAGACTCTTATATTCTCTGAGTGATCTAGAAATGTAAATCACAAACTACAGACATATTGACAATTTATTGCTTCGTCAAAAATAAACAAATTTGACTGGAAATCATGAAATCACATGTAAAGGTCTTATACTACTCGTCGCAACTATTGCAGTGGACTAATACAGTGCACTCATTTTTATAGAGGATATAGCTCAGTGGAGGTAACAGAAGAAGAAACACAAATAGGAGTCGAGGCAATAATAATATGCAGATTGTCTAATAATATGATGTTTATGATAGAAGTATGTGGAAATAAATGTTATAAATAACAAGTTTCTCACAAATATGCCAATGTTACACAAACCTTAAATAAAATCCTTTCCACAGTAACCTCTCCTATGTTCCAACGTAATACAATCTTTCTTTATAGCTTCTTGTCCGTTGCGATGGAAGCTATGCCGGTACCATTCACCACTCTCTCATTACTGCATAATGCACATAAATACGCAACAATGAGGGTGTGAGACACCACTCGGCTTCGTTTTTACATGCTATATGCAGGCACCGGCACATATAGATCTACAACTATAATGACTTACGTTACGCCCCTTCAAAAGTGATGGGGTATCAAAACCTCCGATCCGACATCTGGCCAGCCTTTCGTAACAATGGCGCCACCCATGCGCAGCCAGTGGAAATCGTCTAATTCTGATTACAAACGCGCACGGCCAATCAGTAATTATCCCTTACCGCTAACACAATGGGTTTTTACTTAGTATTGAGTAGCTCGCATCGCGACAATTGATTGCTGATTAAAACATCGACTTTGACTGCATTGCTGCATTTTCCGATTTACGTCCGCAAAGCATAATTGGATTAATATTATGGGCACTGGAATAAATTCAAACTAGCAGGCACACACAATAAAACACTGTTCAACTTTGCGCTACGCGAATATTTATCACAAAAATGGTGCACAAAATATTTTAAACGCGGCTTGCGGCCCTCATCGATGCAACTAATGCACTTTAATTTGTAGAATGTGAACGTATATTTGGTCGTTAAATCGCGATAGGAGATGGTGTTTCTCAGAGCACGCGATGAAATCTAGGTTTCTAACGATGAGGCCGAATTTGTAAATCTAATAAGGATCGTTACGCATCAGACGCTGTGCGAAATACAGAGTATTGATCAATTTTATCGGACTGTACAATCGGCCGGCAAGGTTGCGCTGATAACGAAATTGCAAACATGCCGCAAACCTGCAATAATTACAATTTCAGGGTGCGCTAATCATACCCAAATACCCAGATTCGGCAATGGCAACGAGCACAATTTGCTCAGACGCGGGCATAAGTTTTAATCAAAAAGATACATAAACACAAACAATATTACACTCGGAGATTGTTCCTGTTTGGCGAAAGTGTTTTTGCGGACGACAGCAGACCTGCAAGCGGACGTGCTAAATCAAAATACCGACGATAGTGCACATGAGATATCGATGACCCATTTCGCATACAAATGATTCTAGCTAATTTGCAGTACGCAGCATAGATAATACGAATTAGTGAATTGGCATTTCGAAAGAACGGGATTTCTAGTTATAAATGAGAAACTCGTTGGCTACGCATCTGCGGTTTTAATGCCGACAACGCGCTGGTTAATATCAGCCCGGGGCCTATACGGCCTACGTAGGCCCCGATCAGCCAGTCGAATTTGATCGTAAAATGGTGCGCTTTCAATTATCCACGTGTTATTGCAGTTAGAGCGATATGGGCGCATGGCGCGACCTTATCAATAGAAATACAAATCCCCAAGGTTTGAAATTCTATCCGCGATATGGTTGCGCTCGACAGAGTCCGTCCATCAATGAAGTGTATTGGAACATAGAAGGTTCCCGGTTCCCGTTCAAACTAATCGAATAAATTCAGAATTTGCGCTACCGAGAATCTCGTGTTGCATCAATATTTGACAACGTAATTCAACGCTGTGCACTGCACAATGCGACGTATTAATAACAACTCAAACACTGACAAGTGACACCTAGGGAATACGAGTGTATAAAGCAGACACGAATTAGTAGCCTACAGATGACAGAAAACGAGAAAGCGCGCATCTAATCAGTAATTCCTCAATTTGCGTACAGCACAATGGGGTTCCGAGTCTGACATCGCGACAATTGTTTGCTCATTATAACGACGTTTGAGCTGCATTGTTGCATTTCTCGATAAAAGTTGGCAAAGCCAAGTTAGAGTAATGAATATGCACATTGCGCTTTTTGCGCAGGAATGACTTTCAATTCGCAGGCATAGGCTACACAAACACGCTGTCCTATTTCGCGCTCCAAACCTCCAATTAAAGAGACTATCACGGAACTAACTCAAGAATTATTTTGTAAACGAATATGGGCGCAAATACACATTAAGTAATAGGAGAACGTGAATTCGCTCGTCTGGTCTAGAGAGAAGATGGTGTTTCTCAGCGCAAGCGACTCGAAATCGACGTCGTAAGCGAGGTTGCTTCGACTGTCTCATTACTAATCAGTAATCACGGATTACAATTTATTGGAGCGTTCTAAGCACTAGTTCGTCGTCGCCGACGAAGCTGCGTATTCAATTATTCGCGCGCGTATCGGTTAATGGTAAATAGTTGGCATTTACGCGCTATCATGGACTCGCTAATTGACAACGCTGATGATTTGAAATTCGCAGACGGTGGGCGTTTAATCTTATTGTATGGGGTGGCCGCCACCCCACAAATATGTCATGGGGCGCCTATGTCTTAGACTACCTTTTCTACTTGTTTGCATCACTTGCAAGAGTAAAATTAAGAACCTCGTGAAATAGCATATTTTCAATATTTTATTTTTTTAATAGTGATCTTATTGTAGCTTTTTGTAGTGATGTTCGTCGTTGTGCGTTAGTTGCGAACCGAACATGCATCTTTGCACTTTTGGAAGTATCGCCAACTTCGATTATTATCTGCTAAAGGTAACGAGAACCTCCGAACCGTCGAGCAAATCTGGAGTACTGTTTCGAAATTTCATTTTTTACTCTCAATTGAAGTAGTTAATGACAGGCCTTGAAAATTGCTACTTTTACCTGTCGTTGGTAGAAATGGATAGGAACGCTGACTATTTTGACCAGCTCTGCCCTTAAAACACAATTCGCTATCATTCCGAGAAGTCCGAGTTATAAAAATGAATAATTTATAACAGTCCATTACACCATAGCTCTATAGAGCTACTTGATGAAAAATGCTCAAGATGGTTTGACTCTCACAAACAGGTCCCGTTAAGAGGTGTCCTCATCCGGGCGTACCAATAGGCGGAAGCTTGTTGGGGCAGGGCAAAGACGAAGAATTTATGATTGGAAAAGAAATAGTATTTGCATGCAATAAGGGATTGGTGATGGTTGGCAAAAACCTGCAGGAATGCCTCTTCAACAGGCAATGGACAGGAAACGGTGCTCCAAGTTGCGTTGGTATGCTATACATTTCTATATTGATTTCTCTTTTGTTGTGGATCGTATATTTAACATACCTATCCTTACCCTATCTCGCTAAGAGTACAGTATATATATTGGCAAGCCTTATATAATAATTTCACTGCGCTGCATTACATTACATTGCGGAAGGAAGGAAGGAAGGAAGGAAGGAAGGAAGGAGCGTAGCCTGCTTTATTTTNGTCCTTGATGTTTTTTGCGGCATACACACCGACTCATGATATANACAATATACACACAATCCGTGCACATGCTTACCATGAGTGCATGATGATGTGCATATGTCGCAGGACAGGGGAGGTGCAGATATAGTCTTGAACGGCTTTCTACGTCTTGCACCACCCCTCCATGCGATCCCAGTGATGCATGAGCGCNAAGCGGGGAAGTCATGGATACCAATGTTACTAATCAGGTCTTTGGTATGNCCCGGCCGGGTATTGAACCCACAACCTACCGATCAATAAGTCGGACGCTTCACCATCACTCTATCTTGTCGGTGATATAACCAAAATATCTTCCCAAAACATGACAACGTGCAAGTTAGCTGACTGATTGAAAGATATAACGAAGTTTCGCATTGATGGTGGATTANAGGTAGTTAATATTGTGTAATAAAATGCCCATATTGTGCCAAAAATTATTTAAANCGACTTTTCTTCTAATCCAGGTATGGTGCNATTCTCTNATATAAGCACAAAATTCNTTTGTTTCCCTTGTCNCCTATAGACAATAGACATGTAGCTGATGCGTCAAGCAACGGCAGAGACCGGCGTGTTTCTTGTATTAGTTNTCAATCGACTCTTGCTGGAGGTGCAGAANTTCANTATACACACCCGAATATTCTCAGTTGGTACTCGACAGGGGTAATTGTCAGTANNTAGTAGGANATTGAACTGNATTTTTGTGGCACTGAGCATGTCGCAAAATTANTACTCTTTCGTTAATCGTTTTGATCCCACNAGCAGTGCTTTTCAACCTTTTAGNGCTCCATTCGCACCTTTTTTGCAAAATANATTTCATCNGCACAAANCAACCGAAAATTGTTGTACAAAAAGAAGATNAAGATATCTTAACAATANTCTGTTCAGCNATACAAAAAATGGCAATCAATAAAAAGNCCACTGCTTTCCCTCATTTTGATTTNAACTACANTGCACTANAATCATTCCCNGCCAAATAAGTTGTTGGGTTTTGCACAAGAACGTCTACNATANTGCTTGGATGGNAAGGTCTTANGAACTGTTCAGCACTCNNATCCAAANTACAGCGTAGGNTATTTTCCGCGAACGAAAAATTCCNCTGACAGAAATCGTAGATGACACAAAGGTCCCGGAGGCTCAGTTCGTCGNCAGGGTGAAAACCAGCATGTTTGTGTTGACTGTTGAGGCTTTTGTCTGATGGTTTGGTAATAGACTCCAAAACGATCAAGGAGACTAGGCACCTTAGAGCTTGTTACCTTATGANACGTTGCTCCAACTTATGTTCTGTATATTTTTTAATTTCCCATTTTCCGTNCCGCGAGTAAATGAAAAGANCAAAGAAAGTCACGATACCGTGTGTTCGGCGTACAGACATACATAGAGAACGCGCACACCNCAATTGTACCCAACACAGCTCTATACGAAACATGTCGGACGCACCCGATTTCAAATTAGGGTGATTAAATTTCTCTGCGCATCGCATTGTTACCTCTGTCTACCCAGATTGCAAGAGCGGCACTATTCGGTGCCGACTGCCGACCATTTCGACAGTGGAGCATATTCTTATCGAAAGTTTTGAACAACCAGCGACGGTTATTTTTGACCAAGGTTTTGTCGCGGTTGATGTTTTTGGCACCGCATTTTATCGCAGGTATATGTTAGCCAAAACTTGACGTATTGACGTCTTCATGTGCCCCGACGAAGAAGGGGTTGGCCTCGAAATGAATGTGTCTCATAGGCTCGAACTCGCTCGTTGCACACCCCACAATGGTTCATCAAAACGGTCTTCGACCAGTCGGGCAAATCGTATCATGAATTCAAACCAAAGGTCGGCACATTCTCATGATCAAGCCATATTTCTGCGTGTCTCGCTTATTTGCTATGTTACCCTACACAGTGACCTGGATGTTAAAACTATACCAGCATGATTTTTTTGCAATAAATTCAACATATATTACACACATCAGATAGCTCTGGCAATGTGTCGACCCAAAATTATGCCGTTTGCGACCCATACTCTAAAGGGCGAACATGTGCGTTACAGTAACTGGCAAATGTGAGACTGTAATAATGGTACTTACTAGTACGGATGGTGTGAACGTGAGGTTCACGTTCACGTTCTGTGTGTGAACCTCGGAAATTTAGAGGTTCGCGTTCACAACAGAACCTTGGTAGGTTCTGCACTGTGAACCTTTTTGGATAATTGCAATTTTCACTTCAATATAAGATCTTCGGTTCAAATTCATTGCATTTCAACAGCGGGCCACTCTATGCATGGCGCTGGTAGCATTAAAAAATCAACACTAAACGAGCATGCACCTTGACAATTTTAATAGTATTATTTGTTTTGTTACAAAATTTTTCTCGAAATATCCAGCTTTCCGTTTATGAATCCAGCTTTCCGTTTGTGAATATTTAGAGACTCTTTGCTGTGTGTGAGCTTGACCCGTAATCATACATCACGAGCGAAATACGTAGTCAGCGAATGATGCTCATTCAACCAATCAATGATATTGATATCGTTTTCTGATGTAAAAAATCTAGCCGGCGTACGAGGTCAATCTTGACTTCATATCTTTACTGTATCAGTAAAACCAAATCCGTGCGATTAAGGTGTTCGCTACTGCTATATAACTTGTTGTTGTTTGTGGTATCGGTAGCGAGTATAGAAACCCGTTTCACACTCTGCTCAATATCAATGTAGCAATACACAGCTTATATTTCCTGATAAGTCCTCGTCGAAATTGTCGGCAAAGCGACGGAATGTGTTGAATTTACGGGATTATTATATCTTTTGATTACCGAGGTAGATACATTAAGTGACGTTTAAAACCCAATATGTACTTCAGCGTTGTGGCATTATGTGGCCCGAGTCGTCTCTACGTATCGTGTACATTAATATAGGCCATCACACCATTGAAAGATAGGGTTGGAATTAGCAATATGACGTCATGTGACGTCATGAGGTTCACGTTCGCGTTCACACAGAACCTTTCAAAAAGGTTCGCGTTCACACGAACCTGAACCTTTCAGAGGTTCACACCATCCCTACTTACTAGTTACCACTATCCTCGTGCCTCGCGCTAATCGAACTGTTATTACAAAATATGATGATTGTACTGCTAAAGAAAGCAGAAAGTCAATTTGACGTCATTCTTCCCGCCTGTCTCAGGCTCGGACGTGCTGATGCACTGTATGTCTGCAACTACACCAGCTTTAGAAACAGGCCTTTGATTACGTAATTGTTATAGTGCGACAATATCAATTAACTGCGGCTTGTGAGAGACAAAATTATTCCAAAGCGGTGGTGCGTCGAAAGTCAAACAAGTTTTTACAATTGTGTCGCAACTACAAAAGTTAGGGAGCCACTGCACTCGAATTTTCGCACTTTCGCATTTCGCATTTCCGGACTTCAATCCGCATCATATGCCACACGTCCTTCATCCGCACTGCAATTGTTTTCATTCGCACAAGTGCGTACCATCCCACAGATTAAAAAGAACCGCACTATAGTATTCGCACATGAGCCGCTTTGCGTGCCTGAAAGTTGAAAACAGCACTGTGATAAAGAGTAAACCGATCTATAGTGTAACGGGATTCAATGCCAGACGACTAATGACTTTATTACATGTATATTGTATACTTTTAGATCCTCGGTATAGCGATCGTTCTACTGACATAATAAGAAAGTTATCCGAAAGCACCGCCAACATAAAGGAGTATGATTTCCTCCAGCTGGGAAGAGCGGTCAATATGATAAATACTAGAGGCAGGATTGAAGTATACTTTGTGATCGATTTATCCGAAAGCATGAAAGACAAACACATACAAAATCTGATTGATTTTTCAAAGGCTCTGATTAAGAGGGTGAGTCATCAACAATTATCAGCTGTGTTCATCGTTCGCTTTGAGTGTCGCTTGCACTACATGATATCTGTAATAGCCTGTGACGTAATCACTAAAGTTCGAAACCTTACATTGTAATGACATCTCACTGAGCAACACGGTGGGAATACTAAGGCGCACTGAAACAAATCTATTACTGCACGAACCAAAGCACGTGAATTGAAAACGTTAGCTACGTCCACAATATGGCACAGTTCAGACATATCTTGATATGTCAGCAGACGGGTTGGTATGCCCAATGCAAGTGACTTGAAAACAGGTTTGCGATGCTTCAGGAAACTGAATGATCCACACTTTTCCCTATAGGAACCGGCAATATTTTCAGTCACCGTTTATGTTACGTTCACAACGCTTTCTTGAAACATCCTATGCGAAAGTGGGGACAGACAGACATTGCTTCATTGATCATTTGCTACCATCGTATAA
>ATSW01011708.1:0-12425 GCA_000444245.1 Botryllus schlosseri
ATGACGTTAAATTGACTTTCTGCTTACTTTCGCTAAACAATCATCATACTTCCGTAATACCTGTTCGATTAGTGCGAGGCACGAGGATAGGTGAATACCATCATCACAGACTCTCATTTGCAGGTTCCTGTAACGCACACTTTACCTCTTCAAGGGTTATTAAAGTATGGACTGCAAAAGATATAATTTTGGGTCGACACGGTGCCAGGAACTATCTGTTAATATGTATGTAATATCTGTTGAATTTATTGGAAAAATCCTGCGATAGTTTTTCAAATCTAAGGTCACGGTGTTGGGTACTGGAGCGAATAAGCGAGACACGCAGAGAATATGGCTTTATCATGAGAAATCATGATACGATTTGCCCGACTGGTTTTTCTGGAAAACATCGTCGAAGACCGTTGCGATGAACTACTGTAGGGACTAGGGATGTGTAAGTTCAGGCCTATGAGACTCATTCATTTCGAGGCCAACCCCTTCTGCGTCGGGTCACATGAAGACGGAAAGTTTTGGTCAACAAACGGCTGATAAAATGCGGTGCCAAAACATAAGCGTCGACAAAACCTTGGCCAAAAATGACCGATACTGGATGGCCAAACCATTCGATATGGATATGCTCCATTGTCGGCACGGAATAGTCCCGTTCTTGCAATCTGAGTAGGCTAGGGGTGTCAAACTCAACTGAAGTTGCGGGCCGCCGGATACAACACTTCAAATCGCTCATGGGCCGCACCAAAATTCCCCATTTTCAAAATACCTCAAAATCCATGCCTTATTTTTATTTGAATACTCCATTATCCGGTGTATATACACAATAGTGTGTTACGTGATATTACGGATCACAGGGGTTCTATTCTAGCTGCACCTTTTATCCGAAAACAGTGAAATTGGCAATAATACGATGATTAGAGGATGAGTAAAGTTATAAGCCTATATAGCAGTGGCTCTAACGATGGTTCAAGTTTTCATATTTCTATGCTCCCTTCGTTTTAGTGATATATTGACATCAATCCTGCGAATGTGTTGTGAGGAATGGAAACACGGACGTTGGAATTTGCTTCATATTATTAGGCTATATTGCGAATCGAGTATCTCTAGAGCAGAGGTCTCAAACTCAAATGTCCTCGCGGGCCGATTTCCTGGATTGTGATGGCGCCGCGGGCCGCAGCACCAGTAATAGCGGTATTCAATGTATTTGTGAATAGGCGCTGTTTAACGGGTCCTTGTAGACTGCCATTTCATGCACATCGTGAAAATGTGATTTACTATTGTGAATTCACGCCTAGCACGAAAGCATTACATTTTCAAATATATGAATAAAATTGTTGTTGTACTAGGCATAGTGTGTCAAAATAATTAGGTATCGACACCGTGTGATCGTATAAATGCATCACGACATCGTAAAATCTGTCGCGTTATAATTTTGCAGCTGGAGGACATTTGACGTGCCACAATATTAGGTAGAATTGTAGGCCTCGGTAGAATATTTTAGAATTGAACAAAGATTGATCTGATATCAGAGCATAGAAGCAGCATAGCCTAATCTGGGTTCCGGCATACTCCCGATATCTGGGCTATTGATCATGTCACCGAAAAATTCATTGGTGTTAGAGCTGTGGAGCGCATACCACTACCTTACTTACCACCTTTGATTGGCGATCATAACATGGATAAAGAGACCCAAGATGACGCAGGATGTAACTAACTATACAGTAGTGGCAACCGAATGCCCCTTGTTGCCATACCCACCTGCTTAGCTAGCTAAATACGCTACGCAACGCATGCTACAACCTTCTGATATATTTCTATTCCCCATTACAGTCTGATAGTTCATTACGTCGGTGGTTGTATGCCAAGTCACTGTGTTCCCAGTCACAAGTCCTTATTTGATTGTAACGTTTGACCCGACTCAACTCAAGTCATTTTAATTTTATCACTCATTCTGTCCGTGTTCGAATAGACTAATTCTGCAAAAGGTCATGCCCAAGTCCAAATCACAATTTTTAATCCCAACTCACCAGCAGGTCAAGTTGAAGTTGAGGTCATCATGAACAGGTAATGTGACGTAATAGCTGGTCTCACACTGCAGGCTAACTTTTGAAAGTGATGTGATAGTGACGTTTAATGAGTAGTTTCCGGTTTTTGGAGTGGTTTTAGAGCGAATTTCAAGTTCTCAAACCGAAAAAAAAAGATATGTGGCGGTTAAATATTGTCGAATAATTCAAAATCCAAAATGCCGACGCGGGCCGCACAAAATGAACTCGCGGGCCGCATGCGCACTTAAAGTGTTCAATAAATAACCAATAATATTGGAAACATTGGACAAAATATATATACAGGCTCCCATTGTGCAGATGATAGCATCAAATTCCTTGACATGTCGAAGTAAGCCGTATGGTGACGATTTAGTAGAATCTTCACGCTAAATTGCAAACACCGTAGTAATTCGGTTACTTCCTCCTTCACACTACTACATGAAAACAGGCTGTGGTCTGTACTTCTACAACATACACTTGTAGTATTATCATCTGCTACAGTTCCAAACTCGAACTTTTCGCTTCTTCAAAACAGCTACTATATACACCAACCCGTTGATGGGGACCAAACGCAATTAATATTACTGTTTGTTGTTGAGTGGAACGGAGCTGATATTTACATAAGTCAGAGGGGTCACGAAAAGAACTTAAAATACAGACGGAAAACCAGCAAAGGATTTCACAGCAACGGTATATCGAATCAAACATGAGTCAGACAACTCAACACTCTCGAACCCAGCTAACACCATCATTTCTAATTACAGCACTCTGTTATATGTATGATAAGTAAAATGAATTTAGTATAAAATAAGTCAGAAAGCAAAACTATATGGAGATACATCAAGATATTCTAGAATACATGTATTAAATTATATGGTGAATATCCCGGACTGCGATAAGTGTGAGGTGCATGGAAGATTCATATAACAGGGGCTGGCAACCCCAGTCTATAGCCTGCCTGCCTGATCTAGTTGGTCAAATTTTTCAATGAGACCAGTGCAGGGATATCTAAAACTCCGGAGCTTTAGATATCCCTGGTTTCAGATGGCACTCCTATTGCACGCCTCTAAAACGAGAGATACATCCCGGAGTTTTAGATATCCCTGGACCAGTGACACAATTTTTGTTCTCGTCGGGAGAATTATAATTATTTGCCGCGATTCATATACCTCATTCAGGAAAACGTTGCAGAATCTACATGTGATAATTAAAAGGTAACTTTCCTTCAAATCACCCGTCGTAATTGACGTACTGTCACTGTCACTGAAACCCTTCTAGAATTTATCCGCTGTTAGACGAATGTAGGGTGTCAGCATATTTCGTAACGTTCAACGGCCTCAATATTCATTTTATGTTATTGAACGGTTATCAAATCCTGACGTCGTTTGTCAATTGTCAATCATCGCAAAAAATCTATACTGTATGACCCACTGGATACTAGCACGACACAGGATACATACAGTAGCGTTACATGAGCGCAATACCGTGCATGCCTAATCGCTGTCTACCAGGCACATGGATGGTATATACTGGTACGGAAGCCATATATGCTTCTGTTTCAATGTCTCTAACAGGAATCGGTTTGAACTGGCGTGCAGAAGGCACAACCGCAGCACACGCAGATATTTGTTGGGGATATCAATAATCTTTCATTGTAGCGTGTTCTTTGTGGTGAATTGGTATCGATTTCTGGATATTACTTCGTGTATCTTTCAGTTATAGAGTCGCCATGACTGGTCTATTAAGGCGAGAATGTTATTTAGTTTTTAGTTGTTCTTTTCGTTTCCTGAACTCATGTATATCATGCGCACGTCAATCATGATCAATCCGTTCAATACTAAATTATTTTCATTTCCTCAACAACTTCAGTGATCTCAGAAATGAACGGCACAAATGGGAACAACACGAATACCTCCTGTGCAGATGCAACTTCAAGTACCTTGAACATGCTATATTCAGCCGTTTGCCCGATGCTAAATATGTATCGCCTGTTGCAGATTTTCATTATTTCCCCTGCGACACAAATAGGAGTTGTTTCCGTTGCATGACTTCCGGCGAGGTCATTGATGAAGATAAATTGTGCGATTGCAAGTTTGATTGTCGCGACTTGACTGATGAAATGTTTTGTACTGACACCTATAATTCATGCGATGCAGTCAAAGCAAAGAGCTTTTCCTACAATCCGATCGATTATGCAGTCATGATTAAGTATGTTTTGACTTGGTCATTTATATTTTACTATTTAGGTACTCTGTATGTGATTGACAGATGATTGATGGATGGGATTTATCGAGACCAGTATTTAAGTTGAACTGTACCAAAATTCTGAAATATCGTATAAATCGAGATTTCGCTTGTGTTATAATGTTGCGCAGATCCAAAGGGGGTTGGCAACGAACTGCTTCCATTGTTACCGCAGTGTGACCAATCAGACTGCGTTCGACTATCGTATCTTGTAAATTTATTTTGAACAAATACACAGTCATTGTTACAATGCTATCGCATATCACAGTACTTCAGTGAATTTTAGCTAACATAATTTGTAAATTAAAGTCAATATATTTCGAATCACTATGGTTGGGATAAATTCCCATGCCCCTCACAATCACCAAAAAACTATTTCAATGCCATCGTGTCGGACGGCGCATTTTCACAAATTTTATGATTTCTACTCAGCCACCATGGAACCCTTGTCGATGTCGCGTGATTTTTGCCACGACTGTGGAAACACATATTCAAATGCCCCGACTGAAACAGTAGGGTTATAATTGAGGTAATTGTGACCGCCGCGAAGGTCAGCGGTGTTATTCAGGTTGTATATATACTTGATATATATGCAAGATTCCCCAATGTGTTGCAACCAAACCAATCTCGTCGATATTTTGAGGCTGTAGTACATCCAGTGGTTCTCAGCCTTTTTCGACTCATCGCCCCTTATTAAGCTCGACACAAATTTTCACCTAACTCTGATCGCTGGTAAATTGACTAAAAAAAGGTCCTTTTCCGAGTAGTTGCTCGGAAAACCGGTTTCCGCGTCTACTTTCCGTTGAGTTGACGTCTTTTTTAGTCAACTTTCGCGTCACGCGCACAATATGCTGTCTTCACGTGCATGTTTGGCCGTGGTAATGAAATATAACTCACAGGGTGATCTAACATTTTCGTCCCCCAGTCTCCCCCTTTGGTATTTTCGCCCCCTTGTTTCTCAAAATCGTCCGCTGTAGGGTGATATCGCCCACGTTGAGAGCCACTGCTGTAGCCGGTAACCTTCAGAATACTCGGTAAATTATTATGCTACAGGTTTGACGGCCGAAGTCAAACTATTTGCCGGATCGTCAACGCTTCAGACTATCAAACCAATGCTTCTTGCGGTAAGAATGAAAGTAGACATAGCCTAGTCATAGTCAATGGATCCGTACACTCCTAGAGAAAATAGTGCGTATTTCCAACCACGTACTACCCCAGATATACGGGTGTGATTATACACCCAAGGCACACAAAACCATAATCTACCTCTAACTTATACCGCGATATTAATAGAGTAAAATATTTTAATCCAAATTATACATGCACGTAGGTACGTAGCCAGGCATGTATATTGTACGTAGACACGGAGGATTTATGATTGCGATATAATTTTGAGTGATATTCTGTTATCGTGTAGCCTACCACCCTTTTCGACCCTTTGGGTATGAATACCTCTCTTTTCGCTAAGATTGTACAAATCAGTGATGCTTTTATTAATTTCGGCCTGAACTATCCTGTGACTGAATAAATGTAAGTACATTCCTTTATATACTTTCAAGCGGGGGCGATTGGGACAGTGAAAGTTTCAAATATATGTTGTTAGAATTACCTAAGCCACGATTATATTTAACAGATTGGAAAGTGCAAGCATCGAACACTAGGTGAGATAATATAGTTTTCTAATTTGGGATATGTATCTAATGTAGTGTCGGACATTGGTGGGATTATGCGCAAGCCCTGCAATCGAAATTACACGGACGAGTTTTTATTGAGTAGAAATTTTTTGGCGCATGTCTCTTGTGTTGTCGTAGATTTTGTAAGTCCATGCTTCATGCTGCAAAAACCAATTAGTCGTATCTCGAAGCCGTGGTTGCAATTTATCGTCATGCAACAGTCATGCGAGAAGTCATTCCTTAATCCCCTGAACTACTGATCATACCGGAATTATTATCAGTGTGCCACAGATCTCTGTCTTGGGACCATAATCATATTTCAGTACATACGAATATACCAGCCTTCGGCCAATCAAACATTAAGATTTCCTTCCTAAGTACCCTTAGGTTTATCCATGACCTGTTGAGTGCTCATTGCTAGGGATGGTGTGAACGTGAGGCTCACGTTCGCGTTCTGTGTGTGAACCTAAGAAATTTAGACGTTCACGTTCACAAACGAACTGTAAGCGTTGATCATATATTACAATTTTCACTTCATGATAACAGCTTTGGTTGAAATTTATTGCATTTCATCTGCGAGCCACTCTATGCATGGCGCTGGCAGCATGAAAAAAAATCAACTCTAAACGAGCATGCACCTTGACAAACTCAAAAAGTTTACTTGCTTTGTTACAAAATTTGCTCGAAATATCCAGCTTTCTGTTTGTGAATATTTAGTGACTCTCCGCTGTGAGCTTGACCCGCAATCACACAACATCAATAGCGAAATACAATACATGTTGGTAGTCAGCGAATGATGCTTATTCAACCAATCAATGGAATTGATATCGTTGCCTGATGTAAAAAATCTAGCAGGAATACGTGGTCAATCTTGACTTCTCATGCTTATTGTATCATAAAAACGAAATCCGTGCGATTGGGGTGTTGGCTACTGCTGTATAGCTTGTTAATGGAGTAAAATGGGTAGCAAGAAACCTGTTTTACACTCCGTTTAATATCAACGTAGCAATACTCAGACGCCGAATACATTGTCCTGTCTGGCATAGACCGTTAAAAGGCCTAAGTTTATATTCCTTTGCCTGTCCTCATCGAAATTGTTGGCGAAGCGACGGAAGATATTGATTTTATGGGATTATGATATCATTTAATTTCCCCAGTTGATACATTTGGCGACTGTTAAGACGTCAATATGTACTTCAGCATTGTGGCATCATGGGGCCCTAGTCGTCGCTAGGTATCGTATACATTAATATAAGCTATCACTTCACTGAAATGTTGGGTTGGAATTAGCAAAATGACGTCACGTGACGTCATGAGGTTCGCGTTAACACAGAACCTTTCAGAAAAGTTCGCGTTCACACGAACCTGAACCTTTCAGAGATTCACACCATCCCTACTCATTGCCATACTCTCCGCATAATCGCGGTCTTCCAAAACGCCTAGAGCGAAAGTGGAGTCGGCAGCTCAGGAACCGTAAAGAATATCGGGCTATCGGATTTGTGCAGTAAAATGACCTATGACAATAGCTGTCAAACACCACCAATACGAAAAAAAACATTAGGGTTTACATATTTTGAGATTTTAAAATCCGAAAAGGAAAACACTTCAAGTTACAATAAGAGGGGAATTTGGGGGAAATATAGTCATATTGCTGATCGCCTGGTTGGTTGACTAAAAAAAGGTCAAACCCCGCGCCGATAGCATAAATCCAGTCCGTTCGTTTGACTGTATTTTTTAGTCAATGTCCGTGGCAGTTCCATAATAAGGCGATTATCACGTGTACTTTGTGGAGAGTTGACCTTTATTAATCGACTCTGTTTTGTCGCCTTATACTCAAAACAAAAAGAGAGGACGGATTGTGGAAAAGAGGACATATTGACTATCCCTAAAACAACATATTGAAAGTTGGAATAAAATATAACTTTGAGTTCAACAACCGATAAAACGATGATGAATAATTTCTGACTCCAATTGCTAATAGGACAATATATCAATACATCATTCTCGTACCTATCGGTTTGCTTAAAGCGATGGGGTAACTCAGTTGTCGCAAAAAATTGCAGCAAACTGAAATCCATTTGCCAGCACTTAACAAGGCACTCTACAGCATATCTTTTTCATTTCCCGTGCTAATTCTTTGATGTTTTAAACACAATTTTAATTCCAGGATACTTTTATGTGGAACTCTAATCCGTCATTGATAATAATAATTCGTGTCAATAATAGCATCGCACTATAGTTGGAACCTTATGGAACATTCTCATGGTATATCCATGTAATATGTGCTGATGCTTTGTATTCTTTCAGCAACGTATCCAACGAGAAGCGGACCGATTTTCTGCGGATGTATTACGACTGGCAGGTGCTTTCAATGATTGTTACGTCCGATGACTGAGCTGTACCAACAAATAGTGGTGGTCTGATACGCTAGAGCTGGGGATTCGTAGTCGGGACTTTGGACATTTCGGCAACTTAGAAATAAGTCACAGACGGGAAACATGATTTGAAGAGGTCGAGGGGTAGAGTCGAGGTTTCAATTTCTTTCTGGAGGATCTTAACTTTGCTTCGGAGTCGGAGTCGCAATTTAGAAGTCGAAATAGGAACCCGAATTTACTCCAATGCTGAAATCGTGACCTGGAGTTGGAGTGGCTGTTTTATTGATAACATGGTCACTAGTAAAGGCTCATAAAACTTTGATTTCCTAGCCTGTTTGAAACTCAACATATATATGCTAGAGTTTATTCTTCATTGAGACATCCTATCCTTACTGCGTGACCTGACTCAGACATCACGTTCTATATTCAATGCGTACGTCGCATTTTAAACAATATAGCTTCCCGGATAACCTATTCCCCTGCTACTAATTTTTATTTTGACAAAGATTTCCTATGATCATATTAAAACGCTAATAATTCGTGTTGATATTTCAGAAGTTTGACTGCTCTGAACCGACATGTGAGGATCTTCGATCGATCGCAAATTGTCGCGACACCTGTGATTATCATTTCGATCAATATGCCATTCTTGAACCTTACAGAGCTCTAATTGTTATTGGAACTATTATAGGTAACCATTACTAGATATGTAGTCTTTTAAAGTTGTCTTTTAAATATCATTTGTCGTTGCATTTACTCCACTCATGCAACACGATTAGGGTTGCATTAAAAACAAACGGTGTTTTAAAACACTTTGTAACATGGTTTAAACAGTGTTTTAAACGAGGGTATTTTTTTAAAAATTGTGCTTTTTTCAATTTGTAAAATTACGCCATAATTGCGTAAATACTTTCCAAAAAAGCATGTTGTATGAGCCTGCGGACAATTACCACCCGATATAGCCGACGTATATCGATATGGGATGGTTGAAACCATCAAAATAGTCGGTTCCACATTATTAGTACGGATATTTCGTCAAAGGAGCTCTATTTACCCTATATTTTCAATTTTCAAGTTCAAATCACTATGACGTCATAATTGAATATTCGTGACGTCACGGCTTTAAAAAAACATGTTTTAAATTAGGGCCTTGTTTCAAATTGATTTTTGCTTTAAATGGAACCCTAAACACGATGTTTATTTTTTCCACGACGATTTCTTGAAACGAGCAAGTTTGAGAATTTTCGCAAATTTGTATGCGACTAACCTAAGATAAAAATTTATCGACAATAAATCTATATAGTTTGAAAGTGAAACTCCAGCACTTCACTTGGGACCCGCGCTATTTTTTCCATTCGTATTATGACTCCATCTTGAGAATAATGCAATTTCAAATCTTTGTCGTGATGTAGACTGAATCCTGTGACTTTAAGGTTCCCAATACACACAGAATACCGCACAATACACACAGAATGACCGCACGTATATGACTTGTCGCGAGTCGAGTCAATGCTTACACCAGGGGTCGGCAACCTTTTGCTAGTCGCGGGCCAAATTTCGAGTGTAAAACTTTTTGGCGGGCCGGAATTTTTCTTAGTACTATATTTTACGCTCACTTCGGTATATTATCCTACATTGCTGCAATCTCAATCATACCAATCAGAAAACACATGTATTTACACTTCAACAACACAGAACAAATGTGACAATTGACGCAGCTTGCTTTGTGAAAGGTTTTCAACTTCTGGTAACAAGTCAGATGAAACAAGAATCAGACCCTATTCAAAATGGACGTCCGAAATACGTGATCTTAGCTTGCTCTTCGTGAATTTCATTGTTCAAAACTATTGTTCACATGCGTACGTGCTTCCAAAAATCTATGCAATTTCTTTTGCATTGTTGGTCAAGCTGGGATAAAGACCAATTTCAAGAACGTACTCTTTGTCAAAGTCATGCAGCGATATGCTCTTTGTATGAAATTTGTCATTCAATTCAACTGCATCGTATTTCAGAAAGGTCCATTTAAATTTTCAGGCAATGGTATTGGCCTCCACATTAAATGGAGTACTGAATAGTCAGAATTCATTTTGTATAGAAGGAGTGTCGGAAAAGTGGGTGGATATTCAGTAGTTAAATTTCGTATCACAGTTACAAATGTAGTGTTGGTCCTAGGTTTCTCTCCTCCAGTATAGGAAAGTGAGCATAATTTTTTTCGTATAGGCTACTGTTGACATTTCCAGAGTCACAGATTCGTTTTGAATGCGCCTCAACATCTCATGTAGCCTACTTAGTTGTTTTCCCCCTGAAGCTGCCAATTCAATTTGTTCAGATGTGACGTTAAATGTACCAGGAAAGCAAGATGAGACACCCATTTTCGATTACAAGATTATGAGTCGGCGATATTTGTGTTTTCGAGGAAAGTTGCTACTTTATTTCTCAGTTCATACACTCGTGTAAGCATAGCTGCTTGACTTAATGCGCGAACATGACAGATATAGGCCTACAGGACATCGCCATATTGATTCTCTGCTTCTGGTAATATCTGGCGTAACTGATTCAGTTAACGAGACAAAAATCATATTAACAGTTTTCACCATTGTGGCCAAAACACTATTGAGGTTTGTTGTCTTGGCACACAATGCCTTCTGGAGAATTAAACTATAGATAGGCTAAGTAACATACGGAGGCTAGTTATCTATTTTAATTGAACAGTTTGAGATTCTGTCATTGCGTCTGAGATGTTCCAAGCGTTTTTGAAGCAAAGGAAGGACGCCTTTATTGTCACACCCCATTAGAGTGGTAAACCCTTTAAAAAGTATGGAACACCTTCGGTTGCGAGATACACTCGATTGATAAGCACTGATCCAGTCAGTCCATCTCCATCTCCTACTTCAACCACCTTCGTTTTATGGCGTAACAATAGACTAATACGATGTAGGCNACTATTATATCGTAGTCGNAGCAATGCCGCATTANTTTCATGCAGNNCTGCACTGCAGATNGAAACTCANTATGAAACGGCGGGCCGTATTCTTGTGATAACTAATTATNATGTCGCGGGCCGGACGATTTCGCTTGGCGGGCCGGATCCGGCCCGCCGGCCGTAGGTTGCTTCGTTATTATATCAGAATTGCCGCGGTTACGGATAACATGTCGGATCGCGGGTTTAGTCTATGATGTGTGATTCATACGTTGGCATGAAGTAAAAGGAAACTGTGAGGTAATCGTCATTTTAGGGACGAAACCGAGCTTACGGCTCTGCGCCATTAGCGAATAAAGCGTGTATTAACACCCTTGTACCATGACCCGCAGGTGGGAGTATACACCCGTGGATACGAAACGATAACCTGCCCCAGACTTACACCCAGCACCGTAACTGCCGCACCCCAAACCCCCCAATTGGGGGGAGCCGAGCTCGAAGGGGGCCAAAAATTATTTTGCGAATTAGCATAAATATTTTCAAAATGTTTTCGCGCTGCGCGCGAATTCAAGTAGCCGTTTATCTTTATTATTGGGTATTGGGCCCTTACCGCGCCACGATCCACCAAGACATACAATCAAGTTTTAGGCCATATAACATGCGACTCCAAGAAATGTGCCAGAACGATAGGCAGCGAGAAAACCTTGGCCGAAAAGGTCTATGCTCTTATGCTGACCGAAGACTGCGTTATATATACAAAATACACAAAGGTTTAATTGTCCATAGGCGCCTAAATGACTGACGCCGAATGTTCCTGTCTTTGCAATCTGAACCTCACAAGACAAATACCATCCCGCTGGGAAAAATTTTATGCCAGTGAAGAAATACCAATTTGAAATCGTGTGCGTCTCTTAGTTTAGAAGCCTACGTTTGGGCGATGCTACATTTTTTGATATAGCAGACTGGAAGTCACGAAATAACATCATGTAACGAAGTCATATCGACGGGTCTGCCCGCCCGTAGATGTTTAATTATTATTTACGAGCCCTCCCGTTTTCCAAGATACTTCACTCAGCTCTACCGGTAAATCTAATTACAGCTTTCAATACAACATCCATTGTAGCAGTATATTTATTAAACTCGAAGACTTTTCGGGTGCCTCTTTTCAAGAGTTATC
>ATSW01011709.1:0-19885 GCA_000444245.1 Botryllus schlosseri
TGTGAAGCAGAAAATCCAGGACAAGGAAGGCATTCCTCCCGATCAGCAGCGTCTCATCTTCGCTGGCAAGCAATTGGAGGATGGCCGCACCCTCAGCGACTACAACATCCAGAAGGAATCCACTTTGCACTTGGTTCTACGATTGAGAGGTGGTATGCAAATCTTTGTCAAGACTCTTACCGGTAAAACCATCACTCTGGAGGTTGAGGCTTCTGACACCATCGATAATGTCAAGCAGAAAATCCAGGACAAGGAAGGTATCCCTCCCGATCAACAGCGTCTCATCTTCGCTGGCAAGCAATTGGAAGATGGCCGCACCCTCAGCGACTACAACATCCAAAAGGAATCGACTTTGCACTTGGTCTTGCGATTGAGGGGTGGAATGCAGATTTTCGTGAAGACTCTGACCGGAAAAACCATTACTCTTGAAGTCGAGGCTTCCGACACCATCGATAATGTCAAGCAGAAAATTCAGGATAAAGAAGGGATTCCTCCTGATCAGCAACGTCTTATCTTCGCTGGTAAGCAATTGGAGGATGGCCGTACCCTCAGTGACTACAATATCCAAAAAGAATCTACTTTGCACTTGGTCCTGAGACTGAGAGGTGGCATGCAAATCTTCGTAAAAACCCTCACAGGAAAGACGATCACGCTTGAGGTCGAAGCCTCGGACACCATCGATAACGTCAAGCAGAAGATCCAAGACAAGGAAGGCATTCCTCCAGATCAGCAGCGTCTAATCTTCGCCGGCAAGCAGCTGGAAGATGGCCGTACGCTTAGCGACTACAACATTCAAAAAGAATCTACTCTTCATCTTGTACTTCGTCTCCGAGGCGGGCAATAAGTGTATCGAAAATTTGCATGGTAAATTGACGTATCTTGGTGTTCTCTATTATTATTGTTGACTAAATTTATCGTTTCCATTTTTGTGTTTTGTCACTACACAAGAATACATCCACACTCGTGTGTTAACAGAATATTGTAGCTGATTTGGTTGACGATTATATAGTTTCAAGTTATTTGCAGGAGAGCTGATGCTAAGGCTTGTTTTAGCAACAATGTGTAAAATATTTCATGTTTGTAGTAGTGGATATTTGGGTAACATACCTTGAAACTAACAGTGAGTGGATAAACGGGCTACCTTATTGGCAGAAGCGAGGCTGCCACCTCCCTCAGTGCTGAGCAAAAGCTGTTGCTGAGTACTAGAAAACAAAGTTAGCTTGAGAGTTTCCATATAAGGTGACTGGCGGCAATGTATGGAATGGTCTGAAGGACGAGGCTGATATTACACATGACCTTAAATAGCGGGGTTGAGGCCAAGTCAATCTCACGACTCAACTCTCACTTTATAGACGAGTAGTTTTCAATTCACCACAGATTCAAGTCAGCTAGTAGCCTAGCTAGAGAGGGTCGAGTCCGAGTCGGTGTTTCAAGTCGAAAGTCATGTTATGTTCGCTGTTCGGTTCAATCCGGTTACACCCACTGTTCTCAACTATGCTTGAGTGATATAGAATGGCTCGCATTCATAATATTGTAATTCTATAAAGTTGTACCAGTTACTGGCTCTATTTTCCAAGTACCAGGACTGATAGATGATAAGCTAATAATGTGATAACCTTACTATTCTTCAAAGTTACAATGAAATGTCTGTCTCGGCCGTCCTTGTCTCGTGTCATGTCTGACTCCAGTGCAAGTCGAGTCAATACAAAAATGACTCGAGTCGTGATTTTTTGGTGAGTCAATATTACAACCCTGTTTGATAAGTCAGTGTTATTATATACTGAGTTCATTCTTAATCTTGGACACCGTCTCGCGCCTACCTGTGCACCACGTTACGTTCTTTCCAAGGGCCAAGTGTTAGCCTATGACAAGAGAGGCTACGAACTCTTTCATAGTACTCCAGTATGCCTACGCATTCAGTGATTATATTTTCGGACTGCTGCTAGAGTTTCTCGAGCTAAATTACTGACTTCGTATATACTTCATTTTGTCAAGTAAGATTGGACCAACATGTAGTGCCGTTAGCCTAGTCGCGAAGACTCATTCTGTAATTTCTTAATTCGATTGACTGCTTGAGTTATGAAACGCCTCATTCCAATCTACTACTTGAAACTCCTCAAGAACTTATCAGACCATGGGTTATGTATTTCTGCTGTCTATCCCTACTTCTGATAATTGAAATTTGAGACATCCACACTTCTGCTACAATGTTGACTATGACATACTTCATGGTTAGGTACAAATGCATCATTTTGTGTCTTCTATGACAACATGTGATCAATTTCACCAGTTTTATCATAGTACAATCAACTTTGTATGATTAGTGAACGATTTCACCAAAACAGAATGTTTGGACTGCGGTTGATGAGCTTTTCTAGTAGTGGATAGTTTCCTCTCTTCTGACACAGTGGTGGATTGTTTGGCAAACCATCTTGGGTTGCCTCTAGTAGCCTTCTAGACACTTCGATTATATCATCGATAACAGGCACAGGCAAAAATTCCACGACAAAATGTTTCATTCAGGTTATATTTGAAAATAGCAGCAGTTAAGAAAAGTAATTGAGGCCTAGTTATTTTTTGGAAGGTTCCATTTCAGCGCTGTCCAGGGATTTCAGCAGCCTAAAGAGGCCGGCCGCCTCTCTAATCCTACTAAACTCGATGCAAAACGCCTGAACTTCAATGAACAGGTCTTTCACGTTAATGATTCGGTTTCTAATCAGGGATTGCAGGAAAACGCAGACAAGTCGCACGAGTCTATTTTGCATGTACTTGTCCTTGATAGTTTCGCACGTGGATATGCAGTTCGAAATGTACAAATGAATGAATTCTGTAGGCAATTCGACGGCAGTGGTGAGCCGATTCACAACTTCCATCGAGTGCAGCGACATCTCCATATTGACCAAAACTGAGAAGTATTCTGTAATTTGGTTTGAAGGCATGAGCAATAGCAGCACTTCAATCGCCACAAGCGGGTTGTTTTCGACCAGATCTGGCAATTTTGCAGGAGTCAATCCAATGTGATAGATGAGCTTTGAATCTTCGTTCAACTGGGTCTGCAGCTGCTGTTGCTGGCTGGTTGTCAATGTGCTTTTGAAAGCCTTTTGCATTAATTTTTTAGCTTCCCCGGTCTTATTGCTGTTCTTTGTCATGGCCGCGTCCCATGCGAATTTATGACGAACAGGGTTGGTCGGATTCATCCAAACCATTTCATTACTTGACGAATGTAACAGCGGCACAGGTCGGATAAAAGATGGTCGGAGATTCTCGGAAATTGGAGCTGTCTTACCGCACAGCATAGCTTCAAGCACTTGCTGCTGTACTGGTTTACCATCCATAGGTTGGTCCCCTTTTTGCAAAAGAGATGGTTCTATATGCGGTAATACACAAGGTATACTTGTTTTACTGATGACAGGTATTTGCGATTGTCTCTCCACCAAACTCAATTGCAGCCCGCTAACATCGTACACAGACTTTGGTGGTTGTGATCCCGAGTCGCCGTCTGTGGTAAGGATTTGCTTTGGGGTGCATTTGAATAATTCCTTATTTGGAAGTGATATGAGCTGTGATAGGAACATTTTTTCGGAAGAGGAAATAGGAGTTATTTTACCACCGATCGTTTCCGAATTACTCGAAGCCGAGTTTTGTAGGAGATGGACGAAGACACCGGCAAATGGGTTTGATGCAGTCGGGTCCGATTTGTACATATCATACAATAGATATATAGCCGCTAGTCTCTGGTGCGATCCAGGCAAGTGGTCGTGATGTTGGAGCAAAAACACCAACGCGGACCCGACCCTGAAATGATCCTGCTTTGTGAAGCCTACTTTTTGCAATCCCGCTCCGATGTTTTCGAATGATGTGGATGCCACTGATTCTTCTTTCAACATGATCATCAGATTGCCCAATTCTTTGGTGCTCAAATGCATCGTTAGTTTTTATTATTTCCTTCTTATAAGCCTGATATCTGAAAGTTCGCACACAAATGTTTATTTTTTATCACAAATTCAATGATATTTCACAAGCTATTTACGCTCAAACAAACAAGTCGAATGGCAATTTTAGTAAATCATCGCCTACTACACACATGAGTTGTCAATATTATGTGATGGAATATAAAAAATTACAATGTGTGAGTATGGTTTGTCATAGGCCTACCATTCTAAATTGAGATATTTTACTCAAGAAACTGAAATATTGATACCGGTATTTGAAAAATATCTAGCAATAATCTAATTCGGAGTAGAATTTTGAAAAATGTCTCAAAGTATACCCTATCTACTATGCAACATATAATTAACCATTGGTGACAGTTCAGTCGTTAGCAATTAATAACATATATCCCATCAGAATACAGAGATCATTTATAAATTGGAGCAGGCACATCAATGTTGCTAAAACCATAGTATTAACACCATCATCAATATTGATAAATACGGTAATAAATGAGTCGGCCAGAATTGAATTTAGGGCGTTGTATAATTACAACATGTTAAAGACCAGACATTTGCGTCACATAGGAAAACGAAGTGAAGGATAACTTTTCTGGTGTCACAAAATTGAAATGCAGAGCAAAATAGCCACCAATGAACATACAATTTGATCAAAAATTCTCTAACTTCGAAACTCTATTGAAACAGTATACAGTGAACGAGGTTAAGCATGTCATAAAGAACTATTCAATGACTCTTTTTCATAAACCAAACTTGCAATTTTTTCCTCGACGTCTTTAGCGGAGAGATTCGATAATGCAACGCTTTTTTCCACACCAAAATCAAATCTTGCGTACACTTTTGGCTCGATGTTGCTGCACTCTCTCACAAGAATGGGAAATCTGAGATTTTGCTTCTTGATTGGCACATATCTCGTCTCAATGAATTGTCGCACCCCTTGACTTGATGGGGAGGTTTGACACAGGTGTATGCGAAGCTCCTTAATATATTTAGATAAATTTCCAACTTGTCTTGCAGCCATTCCGAAGTATGAAACTATTTCACCAAGTAAACTGCAGTGCTGTGTAGCCTGGTTTGACTTCGTTATTTCTCTTCTTCGCAGCTCCTTTCACCCTCATTCAACCTGATTGAATGACAGTGATGTACTAAATTGGTTTGATGCGCTCGTGATGATCAGTACAATATTCCTATAAATGTAGTTTTTCAAATGTAAAATTGGAAAATTTATCTCATATATGACACATAGATGAAGGAAAGAACATAAATACAAGCTGGCTTACGGTATATATAGATGAATTTGCAGACTGAAGTCGGGAACTCGGCATACCATGGTTCACTGCTGCTATGGCCAACCCTCTAAAAATNATTCGATGGTTAGAAGGCTTAGCAAGAGNTCAGCATCAGAATCANAATCTCATCGAGCGGCGAATTGCATAGGGAGGAATNGNNACGGATGGNNGTAGCGCGTAGCGGATAGGGAGTATAGTTCCTCTTCGTTGTTGTTGATGCTCNAAAATTGTGNTCGTTTGTTTGCTATCGTGCTACTTAGCACACGTTATTGANAAGGTNTGCAAATGTACCCCACTTCAGCACTGACATCAAAAAGAGGAGCTTCGTGGAGGGAGGTACANAACTTCAATATACATTGNATACCNGTANTGCANNGTATTNGTATTGAAATCTGAAATGAATCCGAAAGTAGTCGGGTTAATTTCGAAAACAAGAGTATTAATCTNGCGANTCCGATTANNCTATCAGAGTTGATCTCAATCNGAGTTGATNTCAATCTGATCNNATGATANGGTNTGTTGAAAATTATATGGGTAGGCCAATATACCGGAACTTCTNAAAAATNTTGCNTCAGTAGNCTACNTAGNGCATATTATGAATTGAAAATTAATCCCAGAAATCTACCGATATAATTATATGATCATCGTTNTTGATNTCATATCTCCGTACGACCGTNTATCATTTTTNCTGAATCCTGATGAATACNACCGGAAATTTATGTGCGGTTTGTGGCCTTTTCAACGGCCAANGGGTCGGTTGCTTTGCTTACTAACTGACTGAAAAACAGGTCATGATTGTGACGATGCTTATAATTTTGTGTAGGCCTATATATAGTGTATAAATATATAGTGTTGGAGGTTGGTTAACTGCTGATTATCATGATCAGTGACTGCTATTAACTGCATTAACACTAAGATGGCTCNTTTCCANAATAAGCAGAATCCTTTTCAAANAATATCATGCTGGGAGTCCTCNCNTTACTCGAGNATTTCACTGAAGTTTGACTCNGNTATTTCAGCCCCTTTAATCCCATCTCTTGACTCTTGTATTGTTTGCTTGATATTTCTAAAAGAAGATGATAAATNTTANTTTTGTTGACGTGAAGGTNTATTTNAATNTTTCTCTTGTTGGTAATGTATATAGTTAAACTTTATGTAGTCGCTTGTNCCTTGCTCAGCAAATCATAAGNAGCACTTTTTCGTCTTANTTNANTTCCANTACTGTTTTTTTCTTCTTCTTTANACGTCCTTGATTNGCATNAATTTTTGAAGTTGTCAANTAACCAGCCATTGTGTGCTAGACTGCTAGTAGCTCTNNGATNACCGATGATNTATCCAAGAAACAATGCGATAAAACACTTNTGTTCCANAGGCNNAACTTTNTATGCNTTAGCTAGTNAGCTNTAAGCAGCTNATNCTACGAACAACTATTCTAGGGCTAATACATATTGNAAGCACATNGTGGNGCAATTTTTCAGGCTACTCNATCAATTGGTCNNACNATATTACCTTCAGTAGGNCTNGATCTTGTTAGATNTTGATTGTGNTTTATACTNGTGTAGAGTAGCATGATGGTTCATNTTAGCGAATACATTATGGAATATATTATTTTGTGTCTGCTATTCCATGTCATCAATCACAAANGAGATTGTCCATTTTNGTTTTTGTATNNNNATTTTGCCTGATTAATTNAAGGGATTTTCATNNATATTATTGNTTTAACAGCGGAATAGCGTTGCNAGGTAGTTTGTTCACTAATGTCAGNAATNAAGCCTATAAATCACAGCACTGTGCACCAAATATGCTCCGGACAAGTCATCCTCGACCTTGCTACAGCCGTGAAAGAGTTGCTGGAAAATGCCATCGACGCGGGGGCATCTGTTATTGAAATCAGGTTGAAAGAATATGGAATGTCATCTGTCGAAGTTTCCGACAATGGATATGGCATTGAGGAATCCAACTATGAAGGATTAACTATGAAACATCACACTTCGAAATTGCAAGAGTTTTCAGATTTAACATCGGTCGAAACGTTTGGGTTTAGAGGCGAAGCATTGAGCTCGCTATGCGCNTTGAGCAATCTAGTGGTTACCACTCGTTGTAAGTCTNGCACAGTCGGACATAAATTGGAGTATGATCACCAGGGCAAGATACTGAAGAAATCGTGTGTTGCAAGACAAGTAGGCACTTCTGTTCTGTTGAAAAATATTTTCGTGCCCTTACCTGTCCGGCATGTTGAATTTGTGAGAAATNTCAAGCGCGAATTTACAAAATTGCTCAACCTCATGTATTCCTATTGTATGGTATGCACNGACGTGCAAATATCATGCACTAATGAAGTGAAATCTGTTAAACGTGAAGTTTTCAGNACTAATAATAATAACTCCACTGAAGATAATATTGTCTCACTCTTTGGGAGCAAAATTTTCAAGTCTCTTCTTCAATTCAAACAGACAGACCCAACAATAGAAAACTGTGAAAGATATCACATAAATCATTCCGACTGCTTGGAGTTCAGCAAAGACTGTGGGATCTCCGGATATATTTCGTCATGCGAGGCAGGGCGCAAGTCGGCCGATATGCAGTTTGTATCTGTAAATAAACGCCCTTGCCATGTTCCGAAAGTCACAAANCTTGTAAATGAAGTATTCCGTTTATTTAACAAAAGCAATTTCCCTTTTACGCAGCTTGACATTTCTATCAAGCGTGATGACGTTGATATAAATGTTACTCCCGACAAAAGGCAGGTGTTTTTAACTCACGAAAAGGCCATCTTAGNCATAATCAAGTCGTCTTTGTACGAGTTGTACNATGGCCGCAATCACATCATTGGAACGTTGTCCTCAAAAGGACTGATACAGTCAAACCTGACATGGAGTTTGAATCCGAATACTAGATCTGAGGAATGTAGCACAGATCTCAAGGAAAATATATCTCATTCAAAGCCTCTACAATTAATTGATATTCCTCCCAATCCCCAAGTCGATCGTTCTGTTACACTGCAACCTACAGCGTTATGTGGCATTGATTGTGATNGTGATGTAGCAACATCACCGAGTCCAACTCAACTCGAGGACAAGTCTGGGATTGATTTGACAGACTTTGGTGTTGGAAGACTTGGAAAGAAATTACCAACGAAGGTTTCGCCCAATAGAAATTCTTTCTCNGACTTTGAAAGCACTTTTTCGGGAACTAGGACTATTCAATTACAAAGCGCAAGTTCACNTTTGTCTTCCTCAATCGGGAAATTTATTTCCAAGACCGAATCAACTATTCTGAACTGNGGCAAACTGCCTCTGGCAGAATTGAATAGAAGTAATATGCAAGACAGGCCTGATTTATCTNTTGCACAAGTCACAAATGCTAGTGATTNGAATAGCTCATGCNNTGAGACATTTGACTCTGCCGACGACATATGTGAATCGCGACATAAGCCATGTCAACAACTGGCATTTTCGTTTGAAAACTTGGAACACANTTGGAATTTGAAAGATAAATTAAGGTCTCGTGAGAATGAAGGTTCCGAAGTTGGTGGATTGTTCAAAGCCAAAATCAAGGCGTCAGAAAATAACAAAGCGGAAAAAGAACTCAGCAAGCATTTCGAGCGTGAAGATTTTCGAAACATGNAAGTAATCGGTCAATTCAATCTCGGTTTTATTTTAGTGAGATTCGGTAAGGACTTGTTCATTGTCGACCAACATGCCAGTGACGAAAAGTACAACTTTGAAGATTTACTCAAACACACAAAGTTGAAGGGGCAGGTATTGATTGTGCCACAAAAATTGGAGTTGACTGCTAGCGACGTAATGGTGCTGGAGGAAAATATGGAGACTTTTGTTCAGAACGGGTTTAGTTTCGATATTCGAGAGNCTGAATCTGGACCGAAATCGGTATTCCTTTTGAAAGTGCCGTCGAGTAAGAACACAGTATTTGATGCGTCGGATGTGTCTGAGCTTATCTTCTTACTTCGTGANTCCCCTAATGTCCTCTGTCGACCATCTCGGATTCGTAGTATGTTNGCTTCGCGTGCTTGTCGCAAATCGATTATGGTCGGCACCGCTCTGACGAAAGAAACNATGACCCGTGTTGTGAGGCATATGTCCGAGATGGATCAACCTTGGAATTGCCCTCATGGTCGACCAACAATGCGACATCTGATAGANATGTCAATGGTTCTCAAACCTGCGTGAGTCTGCGGTGACTTGAATTTATGCTCGTACATACNGTACACACATAATTCTGATCCCCNTAGCAGTCAGAATTCAAAACACNNAGGTANTTTAGCCGNCTTAAACNCCTGTAAACTTTCCGTCAACTTAACTAAATCACANGCATTAAAACATTGAAGCTGATTTCTCTGTCAAAGAAATTACATTCNAACAGGACTGGTCAAGACCTTACTGTTTCAGAATTTTGTATACGACTTAGGAAGTCGTATCAGTTTTGATNNGCTATGCTAGACTCAGTNGACTNNATTTTTTGTCATCTTGATTTCTGCCACTTATTGTTCTGCTGCTCATNTTTCACATCAATGGAACAGACCAGAGGATAGCAAACTACACNTCAGNTCTCATTTAGTCTGCTGAACTTNCCCTATTTGTAATATTTGGATTCTCCCTATTAAATGGCNCAATTGATTGGGTAATGNGTATCGGTCTAGAAATGCCTAATAGGCCTGCCTATTGAATGTTANATGTATCTAACTTTCTTATCTGCAACCCGAACACTAGGATACATCCTAATACGGTACTTCAGAACCAGCTCGTGTCTNTAAGTCACTGCCGTTGCTTGCCCTTTAATGGATGAAGCGTTTGTCAAATTCTACTTTTTGTTTTTTATGTTTTATTCACAATTTTCTCAAAACTTTCCAGGTGTTATTGCATGAGATGCGGATTNAATAGTAAATGTGCTTTGGCCCTACTATGATCAGATCGTTTTAACACGCTGGCTATCGCCACCTTGTTCTCTCCATCAACTGNGANATCTGACTCCTGTGGAGAGTANTATGGGGTCGCAAGTGAAGAAGGTTTTGCTGCAAGGAGTATGGGGCTCGTTAACGGGCGGATGGTACTACAATCCACGGCATAGCAAGTTCACAAATATCTTTCATCTCTACACCTGGCTCGTNCTGATGATATTGCCTTTTATATTTTATATGGTGCCGGTGAGTTTGTATTTACATTATTGGGTTGAAATATTTGGCGAATTACTGTCAGATTGCTGTCTCATGTTGTAGAGATTGTGGTTGAATTGCTATTGAATTNGATTACTATTTATAAAACTAAAAAGTATAAAATATCATTNATTTTGAAAGACTNAAATAAAAGNATAATTTTTCCAATCNGGTATGCATGGTGGATACATTGCACAGCCAATTAGTTGAATATTTCTTCCACCATTAGGCTAATCAAACTTTCAGACAAGCATATGTCAGAAAATTGATTATACCAAAGCTCCAGAGAACTAAGGGCATATTTAGTTTAGTAGTGGTGCTGTGGTGGTTAAGCTCATCAATGAATTTTGATCATATCTGTACTACTGCTCTACTACTCACTGTCCATGAACAAATTTTTGGTCTTATTTTGTAGCATTTATAGTCATCTCTTCTCGTACAACCGAATGTACCGCTATAATCGGGTAATTCGACATTAGGATGTTGAGGTACGTTGATCATTGATACACGTATCTACAATGAATGGTCGACATGTTCTTCTGAAGCTTGCCGAGTCATGGTGAATTTGATGATTTGTATATCATGTGACTGTGAATCATCGCGAGTTATCTTTTCCTGAGTCATGTTTTGGTCTTGCTAGGAAACCACCGGCTACTATCTTATTGATTTCACTCCCGAAAAATGTCACTCCTCATCCATTTCCGCCCTACACTAATAAATCAATAACTAATAATTAAATAAATAGTAATTGCTAATAACTATTATAATCAGACATGGTCAAGGTTTTCATCATTTTTACTCCAGTTGAACAAGCAGTAATATATTTCGCTGCTGCTAGAGTGCAATGGTATGGTAAATTTCGTGAAAATGTTTTAGCTGCAGTCAGATACAGTGGCTTTCTGAATAAAGTGTCTGCTGCCAAATATATTCACACTTTTGACCAGGACAATGGGCATAATGAGTACTCAATCGAGTTGAGAAGTGAGAGATGATTTTTTCGAGTACTGCAACTTCCTTTCCACTAAAAGAGCTCTACATCTTCAACCACAATTATAGTTTGATACTATTTTGCACTGTGAAAGCCTTGAAACCCCGATTGGTTGTATCGCAACCTATGAAACCGTACTAAGTTACAACTGTTACTAGGAACGATATATGTGTGAAGTCGTGATTAACCCACAGCATTATCACAAAGTGCAATGAAAGAAGGTTGGTCGAACAAATAACAGACCATCTTTAAAATGATGTAGGACTGGCAACCTGTCATTACATTCTATGAGTGCAGTGACCCTTTAAAGCTGGTATTGACGAATCATTCACGCCAAGAAAGTCTGCGATATTCCAATAACCGGCATGCCCTTACCTTACAGATGGCGATACCCTCGTGGGCGTCAATATGCAGCTACTCCGCCGCAATACTGGCCATTTTCATCAGCATCAAAGTCACAAACTACAGACTGCACACGACTTTCGACAAGGGGGAAGTCGTGAAGCGCGAAGTACGGCCGTGCGCCGTCGATCCCAGCCCGCTAGCGAGAGTTTATGCAGAGCACGCAGGACAAGAACCCACCCTGGTCGAACAAGATTTTGGGCCGGTCGCCATGGAAGAGACTGCCGGTGATAACTTGCAAAGCCGCACCGATGAGTATGTTGACGAAAACGGGTTGGCTAGGGAATGGGATGAGTAATGTTGGGTTTGTAATGTGCAGAAACAACAGGGAAGACATGGCGATCGTTGCTGCGGGTGGAAATGTAAGTATGAAAAGTAATCTGAAATGGTTGCCGATGAGGAATTGGGCAAAACCTACTTGAAGACTCAATAAAAGCAGAAGTGCTTCGATACTGACTGCCTCTGCCGTTAATTGATCATGACCATCCCAGCAATTGAGCAATGGCTGGTTAGGTGTAGCCATCTATTTTTTGGAAACGAGTTACTTGAGTAGGCCAAATGTTCAGGCCTTTTTTTCTGATTCTACTTGGAAGAGTTTTCGGATCACTTGCAAATCACACCTGCTTGTAATTACGAGAAATTCGCCGCATTGCTTTTGGTTGAGTAACAGTGCTGAAATTACCATCTTTGAATAGGTTGGAATGACAGTTTGATGCTGGGGAAGACATGTCAAATGCTTGTCGTATTCTCGAGGTTATCGTTTGATGCTAGTTGCCTATAAACAGGGTCGCCATACCAGCCTTTTGCATGAGATTTGTCCTTGTTTTGAAGGGTACTCTCTTATAAATATTCCTTGCCCTTATTTATTAGGCGTTTATTTTTGACTTGTTTCCTGATTTTGTCATGTTCTTGGTTGTCATCATAGGCTGCACAGGTGATACAAACACTAATACCGTAATATACCTTGGTGAGGTCATCATCTGAAATACACTAAAATAGTGACCCTATTTCTTGTCATGAGCTTAAGAAATATTCTGGTAAGATTCCCAAAAGTTTGTCATGTTGCTTATGAAAACTAGGTTTCTCTGCTGCCCGTATTTTTGGATCCATACCGTCGGCATCCCAGCTCATAAATTATCTGAATTGATTTGATCAATATAACACTGTCTCTCCATATGATTTTAAATATCAGATTCAGATATATCTCTTCGTAAGTCAAATCTTGTCACTGGCTTGTGAATGCTTTATGTGCTGTTGCATTGGGATTTTCAGATCCATAGGTATTGATCAGCTTCTTCAAGTAATGCCCTCTGTGGGATTTTCACTACGCTTTCTTCAATTTCCAGACACATCCACCAGTATGTTTAATTTTGACTTTTTAAATTCAGTGATTTTCATTTGCAGGGGCGCGACGATAATAATTTGTCAAGGCAACTCGCAGTTGGAGGTGGTATTTATGGAGGATATTTTATGGAAAGAAATATAAAACAGCAATTGTTTTCAGATGTGGAAGTCGACGTTCACGCCGCTCCAGTTGATTTATTTCAAGTCGAAGGCAATAACAACAAGGATAACACTTTGGCAGGTAATTCGAAGTTGTCTCGGTCGTCTGTTGCTAGATGCAGCATTATGTCGGTCTATGAATTTGTAATCACGGGATAACTTTGACTCAAGTTCTGTTGAGGAGGTTAGGATAATCGTGCAGATCATTTTGTCACTTCTAATGTTCCATGTATGTTTAACTATTTTGTTTCGCTACATTCTATTATTCGTCTCGTAGTCTAATCATTTCAAAACTTCGCAAGAAAGCGCCGCTATTAAAAAACAGGACGGAATCGAAACGGATCAATAATGTCATTACATCCGTTATTGAAACGCCCACCTTGGTCACAATGTAAATAAATTCAATCCAAGTACTCTGAATCAGAAAACATAGGCTACATAACGGCGTAATTTATGGACGAGCATGCAAACAATAAGTATTTTAACGATCCCAATTTGGTGTGGGAAAAATAAAGTCTGGAGTGATTCCTTTCCGAATCAAGAACAGGCTTCATGTCAAGTTGAGCATTCGAGCATCACTCATTATGACGCCATAAAAGTATCAATGATACGGAAAGTTCAAATCGGTACCTTTTATGCGACCACAAAGAAAATTATGCTAGCGCTACACCACAGGAAGATAATGTGCGTTTCATTGCACTTTATGTCATTGCTGTGTGGTTGATCACCAGTTCACAGAAAATGTTATTTCCATGTCCATGTCATTTCTTTAGCTTGGTACTGTGTTTCAGTTGTCGTGATACGATCAATCAAGAATTCAAGGTTTCGACATTGGGCAAAGTATCGAAACTATGATTCTCGTTGATAATTTAACTCTTAGTAGTATTATTTCAGTGGAAAAATCGTTTCTCACTACTCAACTCAAATCACCGCAATTAACGCTAGATTCGAACTTCAGTACACAAATCAATGTGCCCAACCCAAATGCCGAGGACTTATGCACAGATACCACGCATGTTTTGCAATCGGGAAAAATCAGGCAGTTTCGATCGCAAGCCGCTTCGTCCCTTTTCCAGCTGCAAAAAGAACGAAACGAAGACGTGTACGAGCCCGGGGCCGCGAGAGATCTGAAACCGAGCCGACGCGTAAACCGCGACACAGGCAGCGGACTCGAAAAAAAGCTGTGGCCTTCGCAGAGAACTCCAGGAACGTCGGGAGATGCGTCAGTCTTCCGTCGGCTTCCAGCGACTCTGAGGATGAAACTGACTCATATCAGTCGCGTACATCGTCAGATGATGACAACTCGTCTGACAGCATGGGGGTGGCGAAACGTGAGCACACTGGGCTGGTTTCTGTTCGAGAGATTGCTATGCTGTCATTTCCATTGTTATGTAAACTTTACTGCTGTGATTGATGGGAACATCAATACAGTTTGTTGGTCAATACAAGTGTTATTTCATCATCAAAGCGCAACATCTACTGTAGCTTAATCAGATTATGGGCTGATTTTCGTTTGTAATTTTCTCATAACTAATTTGAGATGATATATTCACACCATAAACCTGAATTACGAATGTAAAAGGCGAAGCTAAGTCTTAGTTACCACCTAGTAACTCATTGTTCTTGTATCCTCGAAGTAATGATCAATATATTTCAAATGCTCCCCATGGATAAACCACAGTCAGAACTATGGGGAAGGGATTTATCTTGTGTTATTTGCAAGCAGATTATACTTTCACTAACTCTGATAACTACTGATAGTATAGATTTTGTAATATGATATTACTGACTTTACGCAAATGATATTAATACCATTATGATATTGCTGACACTGTGAGAGATCTACTTCTTCTCTATCCTATATCAATTTAGATACCAGTATATTCTGTGTTCATACCAGTGTGGCAGGGTGGCATTCTCCTTGTTGAACTCGGAACCGAAAATTCCAACCACGGGGGAGTTCCCCGGCCTGTGGCTTCCTCCATATTTCCCACTTGTGTCTGACGGGAAATGCCCTGTAATCAGATGCCAGTCTTTGTTGTTTTTATTATGAAATCATGGAACCTTGAGTCGAACTGCGCCTTTGTTAATTGCATTGCTGTGATGCCGAAGTCATGACGTCACGTAATATTGTGATAACGCTTGTATGTTGTAATGTTGTTGAGGCATGGCGGGACTATTTTCTTGGTATTGTGATATGAGCAGGCCACCTCTCTCTTTACTTCTCCTTTACACAAGTTGAACTACCGTGACTGATGAAAAGGAAGTTGATGCTGTGCCTAATTACTTAGCTTGTTTCTAGTTGCTACACAGAGATTTGGTTTACATATAACTGCATAGAGTTTTGATATCAGTATCATGTCCTATTAAGTCTAAAACCGATCATTGGTAATTAGCTTGTCAAGCAGTCGGTGATAGTTTGCAATGGAAGATAATTATGTTATGCAATGGATCATCGGTTGTTATGAAAGAAACATATACACCACACGTAGACACTTGTATTCTTGAAAACTCTTTTTGACAGGATAAATATCATGTATAGATCCAAATTGAAACTATCAGTAAAAAGTAGAACCCTTATTCAGTCTTATAACTTGTTATTGTGCTACTGGTAGAGAAGCCTGTTTTTTATAAATAAAAGTCTTGTCTCTCAATGTCATTGAATGCAAATTCATGCACTCGGTCAACATGGGAAGAGTTGATGCTATTTGCTGACACTGCAGACCTTGGTACAGTTTACAAGTCATCTTAGTTTTGCCGAATCACGATGCCCATCGGCGATTCTACAAAGTATAGCAAATTGGTATAGGCTCCCTTATGCCCCGCACACCAGTAGTCAACTACGGCTATACATATGGAATATTTTATTTGTCTTCGGGTCTCATGTCCAATCGTGGCAAGTTACATTCAATTGATTTGCGTTGATATTCTTATGTGCTCATGGTATTCTCAATGTCTGACACTTACTCATTTTCTTTTCTGATCAAACATAACAATCTGTGACCTCAAAACCAATTGTTACTCAATCAATGATCATGATCATAGCATCATTTTTCTGTGACCCATCGAATTTGTTGAGTCACAATTGTCAGGTCTACTTTAAAGGCAATGAGGGCAACACGACTGGTGATTGTGGTGAAAGTTTCACTTACACAATAATGTGCCAGTTGTAGCTTCTTTTTTCTGTGGGGTTTAGAAATATCCGATGAAATTTGTCTGGTAATTGAATAGTCATTTCATTTGGTTTCTCAGGTGGTGTCTCGTCGTTACAAGTGAAATCAGTTACACTGCCACATCGCCGTCGCGCAATACGCGGTGCACGGCATCACCCATGGAGCGAAAACGCGGGAAAAGCAACCGCGGATAGGCGAAAGATCAAAAGAAAAAGGGAACTCTCAGACTCGTCAGGTATGTGTGCGCCTGGACTAGGAAATGCAGGATTATCTACGTCAAAATCATAATCATTGGTTCTATTATTTTCATTTAGTCCAAGGCACACAGTGTAAAATGGGATACACGAGACACAATGTGATGTTATGAACAGACAGTACGATGTCAAAATGATCAAGTATTATCAATCAATGTAACCTAGACCTTGGCCTACTGGTATTACCGTAATTTTCCATGTATAATACGCATCCTCCATTCGCAGTACATGAATAGTAATGCGAATAATTGGGCACGATGGCTGAATGTGATGCGCGATTGACAACAAACATGAAGAACGGCGTGATTTCAAGTTTTATTTTGAGGGAGAAGCACACCCCCCCCGATTTTAGGACCAAAAATCGGTAAAATTTGCGCATTATACATTGAAAATTACGGTACTACTAGTAATCGGTCTTGATTTTTCGGCCATCTTTCATTCTCTTCCTTGTATTCATGCTTCATTGGGCTTTTCTCTGCTCTTTTTTGTGAACATGCCATGTAGGTAAAGCAATGCAGGGGAGAGTGAGCCTAGTTAAACCTCATAGTAGAAATGCTTTGCTCCATAGATAGACTGTGTTCCGTTGATATGACTGCACCTCGGATGGAAATCGTATTTTTCCCCACTCGTGATTGATTGTCATCCGCTGCACTATGATATTTTATCTGCAGTGCTGAAATCTATTGATCTATGAACCGGGACACAGTGTCAACGTCAACTGTCAGCCTCTTCTATTGGTATTCTTACTTTGACATAGGAGCGGTGATTTGATTGGAATGAATTGAATTGTTCAGGGATTACCCAATTTCGACTGAGACCAAAGGGAATTTCTTCATCAATATTTTAGCACGGTTCGACGGTCGCTATATTGTTTCTTGTTGCAAATGTGCCTTCACTTCTCGAAAGCCAAATCATAGCTGTGCATTTGAGAATCTATGAAAATTTTGTACCTGTTCTGCTTTGATCAATACTGAATGATATGTCTCCTCGTCACAACTCAACTGTTGACAATGTCGGTATGGTCACATAACGGCAGTTCTCGCCGCTATCGGTGCAAATTCAACCTTTAAGGCTCACCTGCAAAAACTTCGGGCAATGCCTACTACCCACTTCCGCTTTACATTTTGATATTTCAGCTAGCTTCTTATCCTGTTTGCATTGATATTCCACTTGAGCCGGATTTTAATGATCCACTTGGAATAGCCTATAAGTTTTGTAGCTACTCTATATGTCTCTGCTGACGTTTACTTTTCAAGGCATTCGCAAAGTCTCAATGCTTGAACTTACTAGCGTCAACCGTCTGTGTTGCAGGTACTGACGAGGATTGGGCTAAGGCTGATTCTCATTACACAGAATTGGATTTGAAGGCAAAAAGAAAAGGGGATAAAGGTAAATGAGTGTAATTTGTACCTCATCTTTTATGCTTTCCTCAATTAAATGTCCCAAATCAGTAAAAATACAAGACAAAATATCTTAGGATGCTACGTGGCCATTCAGTCAACGGAGATGTGATGGAACCGAGACCTGTTCGATTGTCATTAATATATTTTAGACGCTCCAAATCTGTCCTCTATTGTGCTGATATTGCAGATCATTTCGAATTCATTATCACACTAAATTCATGGCACTCTGTCATAACCCTTGTCTTATCACAACTTATGTTCATCCGCCTTTACACTTTTGCGTTATTCCTGTATTTTCTCTGGCACATATCACTGTACCATTACTATGTATTTTCTTAATTTATTATTCCAGCTTGATATTGTCTCTATTGATATTTTCCTTCCTGTCGCTCTACTGTCAACTTGCCCATATCAGGCTCTGGGATGCTCATGCGATGAATAATACAATTTGCAGTAACTAGACTGCAAAGTGTATTCTTGGGTTCATGCTCTTCCTCTGCATCCGCGGCTGAGTGTGAAAATTGTTCTATTTTACAAATATTGCGATATTTTTCAGTTGTGAAAGAGGCACCGAGCACTTCAGCAACCATGGACAAAGAAAAGACGACGGTCCCTACAGACCAGGTAATAAGCGGCTTCGGTAATACCTTTTAAATTTCATTGCTCAGAAACTCAGGCCATGTGTTACGTTGATTGAAAATTCAACAAATGTACATTTATTAAGAATGCCGAGGAATCAGGGAGGGATTCGTCCACGATTGGTGCCACGCAAATTCAAAAGGCTACTGAGTAAGAATTATTTTTTACAGTTTACACTTTCTCGATGCACTTTACGCCTGAGATACATACCTGACCCTTCGTGTCGACATGGAATGATCCATTTGCCCAGCTGAAGAAACAATATTTTTGCTATCACATGTCACAGTGTTTCAACAATTTCGGAGTTAGGATTAGGGTTAAGCTTTATCCAGACTTGGGCATCGTAGTCATCGTTGGTTCTCGAGCACAAGTGGAAGTATCGTGGTCAAGTCACATGCTCGAGTATCGCATGCTCAAGTGTCTCATTATGAACTGTTGTTTTTCATTGCGTCACGTGCGCAAATTTCGTAAAACCTACAAAACACTGTGTCTGTCGTGTTGTTTTGATTTCGTATTTTTTCTTCGAAAAGGGAGACAGAGAAGGATAATCCCTCCTCGGATCAAGAGCTGCTGACCAGAGACCCGGTTTTAGGAGCGCAAAGGGTACGCACGCTCATTAGGGTTGTTTAAAAATAACTTATTGCTTCAAATTTTACTAACTATTCGATAGAATTGTTAGATACACACCAAATTTGGCTCAATTCCAACCTATAAAAGCATTGCTATAAGAAAAAAAGTTTTAGAGTTATTAAATAAAATTAATTACAAAAATTTTTCGAATGTTACTGGCTTTCCTTTGAAATTGTTAGGTAGGGAAGAGCGAGTAGGTATGGGCCACTGTTTAGGTGTGGGCCACTGCCATATCAGGCGACTGACATCACATATGCTTGTCAAGCTCAATGATTGTGAGAAAAAGGCTCCAGACTCACTCATGCTACTCACAGCCATGAGGCCGGCCAAGTTTTTGACTCAGCTAGAGGTATATAATTTTTGCGGTCTATAGTAAATTTATTTGAAAATAGGGAATTTGGGTTTGAGTCTACGTATGTGCATTGTGCATATTTGGATTAGACTTATTTATGGTGTGAAAGCTATAGAAATATGCTATCTA
>ATSW01011710.1:0-10587 GCA_000444245.1 Botryllus schlosseri
GGCATCTGGCTCCTGAAATGCCAAAAATAACACGGCCTGACTATATAGGTTGTCATGGCTAATAAAACAATAATAAATATGTTTTAAACAAATGTTTTAAATGCATCATATTTTTAACACTGGCAGTGCCATAGACACTTTACATATTACCTACAGAACAGAGATTAGTAAGTCATTTTTTAGTTGCACTATTGACACTGCATTGCATATTGTACAATACATCGACGACTTGGAAAGCTTAATCATTATTTCTGATCACGCTGGCAGAATGCAGAATACTTGTATGCGTTACGAACGCTCCAAATTTAACTGTAAGTACGTCAGACGGATCCTCGCCAATTGCGCCGCTTGATATTAACGCGTATGACGTAATGGCGCCTGGATTGCACATCAACGTGAATAAGGACACATTCCCAGATATGGCCACTTCGCACAGGGTCCCATTTATTCACCGCCGGTTTCGAAACTATATAATTCCTCTTGGCGCGGAGTGGAAGTCATAATACTCAAAATGCCAGTTCGTGACCTAACTTGTGCTACTTGTGTCCAGTGTCCACTGATATATGCCGATACAGCACTCGACTTGAGCTATATAGGTATATAATATTACATTGTAGAGGTCCACCAAATATTTTATGTTGCATTTAATTGGCAGCACGTGTCTTGTCTTAATAAGTAGCAGCTTGTGTATTGATCACATCACAACTTCTGTAACCTTGTCGAAACATCGGACATGGTCTGACTGTCATTTCTAACACGGATTACCAAGACGCCGAACCGTAGTCTACGTCAGTGCTTCTCAACCGGTGGGCCGCGAAGACGTTTTAAATGTTGCACTTTCGTATTCAATTTTCCTATTATTACAAGCACTTTATATTCTTAAGATTAGAAGAGTAAATGCACATTCCCCTCATCCAAATTAAATTGTTTTGCGCCCATAAGCGCCACAAGCCTTGTTGCCGTGCTCACAAGAATACGTGAGCCAGATTTTCGTATCAGTAACATTGATTGGAGCGTGAAGTTCGACAGTGCGATTTTGTTTATGCGTGACATTGATATTCATTCTTTCCTCCAAAGTCCTTGCGAAAATTGACCGGAAAATGCCGCAATGCAGCCCGATTTGTTGTTATAATCAGCAAACAATTGTCGGATCGCAAGTCCCTCATAACCCCTATGTGTTTGACGTAATAGACGAATTGCTGATTGGATACGAGCTTTCTCGTCTATTATTGTTTGTGGTATTCATGGTGTTTTTCTACTACAATGGTCATTTACACCAGCAGGACGATATTATTTATTATGAATGCGCATCTGTCTACTTGGAGCACGGTCCACTTTCAAACTTTTTAACACCGCTTAAGCAGATCGGACGGTTAGGAGCCCAGATCAGCGTCTGTAACCATCTGTTACAAGCAGGACCTTAGCTGCCGCACCCCTCCCCCCCCCATTGGTGCATCTCATGAATCAACATAAATTATGAAGTGTTTGTTTGGAGAAATTCTTTCAAAATTTTATTCGAGCCGCGCGTGATTTGACATCGTTCCATATCTTGGGTTTAAAAGGGGTATCCATCTCCCTATTAAAATAGCACACATAATTTACAGGCCTTTAGGTGTCGGCCACTACCACGCCACGACACTTATCAAGGAATATGAAGTTTCGGCAAATATGCGATTACGCGTAATGTGCTGCCAATAACAACAGCGGTAAGAAAACCTATGCAGAAAAGGATCGAAACATTCGGCCCCATTGACCATTCCATTGACTATCTAGGCGCCTAAATGGCTGTATCTAAAAATTCATAAGAGTATATGCAATCGACCAGATCATTGACCGAATGCCATCATGAATTCGGTCAAATTCGATTTCTAATCACGATCGATTCGCGTGGATTATCCGCATCTATTTTTGAAGTAGATCAAGCTGTTATGATGAATTTTGATCCACCCCGACCATACACCCGTAGCCACAATCGCAATATTACATAATGAAATAGAAATGGCTGGTACAGCCGTGGTGGTGCCGGGAAAATGTATCTCAGTATACGCAATATATACAGCATTTGTTGAACCGCGCAAAGTATTAGCCTACATCGAAAGAGAAACAATGATTCATCAAACTTGTTACACTTTATTGAGCTTCCTCGCAGATCAATAGCACAGGCGTAGCGTATGCGATACGACCATATGCCACCATATGTAGCCACATGTCATTCGCTATATAGCTGGCATGCCATGCATAACTAAATTCTTACGGTGATGTGATTTTTCCGTCAATACTGCGTAGGATAAAATAGAAATTGTTGGTTTACGCATGCGCAATGCGTATGCGATCAATTTATGTTCAAATTTCCAGTACTGCCATGGTGCTCTTTGAATCAACACCTCATCTCCTACTGCAGGAGTTCTTAATCAAGGGCACATGTACCCCATGGGGATACGAAGCATCAAAGCGGGGGTACGCCATGCAGTGTGAAATTTTACGCTATTCGGTCGTATTTATGAGGAATGAGAAACAAGTTACTTTGATGCCTGTCTATCTAGGCTCAGCTAAGGTCTAACCTATAGCCTAATTTCACCTAAACGATATACCTATATTGAATACAGTTATGCATGATTGTAATTAATGCTTCCCGAAATCGACTACCTACGTGCTTCGATTTCGATTCGAGTATTTATACTTTAACAGATCAACATCATTCATTATGACGTAATAAAAGTGTTGATGAGGTGAAAAATTCAAACATGTACCTTATGAACGACAAAAAAGCAAATATATCAGGTCTTTATTATTATTATTATTATAAGTAAAAATCGTGATAGTGGCGCTTATCACGGCACAGGTTTTGTGCGCCACTTCTGTACTTGTTTTTACAATGGATTAGCATTATCCAAATATATACATCACCAACATGCACATTCAATATAAGGAGCTANAGCCGACAATATACAAACACGANATTTGGTTATACAAATAATGAATNNANAACATGTATTAGCTATACTAGATAAGTCTTCCCGAAGATATCNCGAACTGTACAACATTATCCAATATCGTTGGATCTGTTAAAACATCNTTCAACTCCCAATTTATTCGGCTCANTCGNGCAGCATGATGTAGTTGTCTCCTTTGATGTTGATATCTCACACAATGTAACAAAAAGTGCTCTACAGATTCNTCTGCATTGCATTGCTGACATAGTGGAGTCTCAGAACAACGGATCTTATGCAGATGTTGATTCAGTCTGCAATGGCCGCTTCTTAATCTCAGTAGAATTACGTCTCTTTGCCGTGTTCCAATTTGAGCTATATCGTCGGTAATTGATGGTCTCAGATTCTTATACGCTCTTCCGGTTTCAGTGCTTCGGTATATCTGATCCCATTCACATCTACAATGGTGTCTTAAGACGGACAGTGCATCACGCAGGTCTACACCACGTAAAGATAATTTTGTATTTTTCGACCATACTATTCAAATGCACTTTGCGACAATGCTGTCGATTGATCTCGACTTCACAGCACTGTCATAGTGTCATACCCACTACTAACGTGCGTATAGCCTTGTAGTGCATGTTCTTGATGCTGTGATACAACGATTTGAATCGTACCTCACCACTCTACATCATCGCCACAGTTAATACCCGATTACTTGTCACAGAACTACTTATATACCGTAGAAGCGGGATATGTGCAGGATATGTGTATAGCCTAAGGTCTACATAGCCATAGTGTCCACTCGGAACGATGGTACATGCGAAACCGCTAATAGCAATGAGTTCTCGGTCTGAGAGCAAGATGCGTAATACGGAATTGATAGCATCTTGCTCAACAGCTAAAAATTCACATATGAAAACGCAGTGAACAAACTAAATGTCGGAGTCGAGTCATAGCAACCCAAGACAGAGACAAACAGCGTAGTGGTGTGATCCACAGCTTCAAACACCAATATGTTTGAAGGTTTGGAGGCTAAAGGCTCCTCCTCTCCATCTGATCCGCATAAGCGGTGTCTTATACATGCCGAATGGTGGGTCGTGCCAGAAGTATGCAGCTACGGAATCGAAATAGATATATTCGGCCTGGTGTAAATGACCATTGCAGCCGAAAAACACAACAAATATCACAAACAGCAACAACATCCATGTCATGATGACCGTGACGTCGAAATTTAATCGTAACGCTAATTTCGCACTGAACATTTGTGGTTCTTCGCATTTTGTCTTGCCACGATCGTGACGAGTACGTCTGCAACCATATCTATGCGCAAATAAGCCTATACCTGCAACAAGCTTCATTACCTTATCTCTGCGACCTACATTCACGTGTGTGATTTTCATGTCATTTCAGCTTCACGCAATAAAAGGTTGACAGCCATTAAAATGACATATATAAATTTTGAGTATTATGTAATACTTTCAGAGAAATTATATTAAAATCGGATCGTTGCATTAACATGGATATATCCAGAGGCAGTCATCGTCGGTATACTTAAGTAGAAGTATTGTAGAAAATTTCTACTCTAGCACAAGTTTAAGTAGCGATTCCAGGTGAGTATACAAATATTCGAAACGTAGCTTTGCCAAAAAAACTGAAAACTGCGAGAGTCCAAAATCAAAACCCTTGAGCAAGTAGTGCTAGCAGGCAAAATCTGCTAATTACTTCGGAAAAGTAGAATTTCTGCGTCAGTGGCCAACTCTGATAGTTTGACCAACCGTGGCCATTACTCAGTGACTTGCGAGCGCGTTGGTAATCCGAGCGAAAATTTACGAAAATCGTAATCCGAGCGAATTTTTTTTTTTTTCAACGACTAATGAAGGGATTGCTGAGTCGACACTATTTAGATAGCGCCGGGTAAAAGACTCACCTCCCCTTGTTCCCGTATTCGTTTATGAACTTCATAGAATCGCAAGCCTGTATCCAGCCAATCGTCCACGTTTCCTTCCGTGGTATCGGAGGCACGATGACTTTCGCGTTGGCTCGAAAATACGGCGTCTTATATCGCAGCACAATGTCCGATTTCTCCTCTATTTCTGTGGGAACCTCGTCGATACTGGCGTGTATACTTTCCACGATGAAGCAATGGTGACGGTACCGATCCGGGCTTACTTTCGTTTTTGCTATACTCTGTATGCATCCCATGTCTGTTTGAGGTATATAGGAACGCGGGCTCTTTCCGGTTGTACAATCAAAGCCCCTGTTGTGCGGATTTAGGTTGCAGTCTGAGTAGTAACACCTGGCGAAATGTCTCGTCGGAAGCAGGCGCTTACTGATGGGTACGGATGTTTGGTTTTGAATCTCCCGATAGTTAGACTTGCATCTGACGCTGGCGTAATTCGCTGGAAATTCCTCTCTAGTCTAAAAAATGCGTAAGCGCGATTACATCTCACGCTAACCTTACGGGTACGACGCCTACGTCTCTCCACGCCAGTATGAATAGAATGGCCGTTACTGGATGACTATGATTGCGTATTTCCGCCGTTAAAAGCTCATGGAATGATGCAACGCGCCTACGCTTGCTTCAAGCCGTAGCAAACACTCGCATGCTGACTATGCATTCGGGCTGCCGCTATATGCCATCCGGTATTATAAGTCATCGAAAGTGCCGCAATCGGTCGGATAGACAATATGGAATGCCAAATTTAGACAATGGGCACGGGCGGCATGCGACTATCTGTAGCTACATTGCTGCAATCATACAGAGGGTTAATACCCTGTTGAGCATTGGAATATGGATTCGACCGACCAGGGCCAAGGCTCGTTGCCTTGCGTTATCACAACACCCGAGTATCGGTAAGGCTATATGTCGAATGAACGTTAACCTTTACAAGCATCAAATTCAAATGGTATACTTCATAAGTTCATAATCGGTACAATGACCATTCTCCATTCGTAGAATTAAGCCGAAACAGCATCTTTATGAAAATTGTATTGATATAGGACAGGGGATCTTAAGGTATGGGTGACGACGGGTTTAAATTTGGATCGCGACGGCACCAGAGCGATCTTAGAATATATAGATATGCAATATTTGCTGAATTTCATGCAACAATATATATCATAAGCTGACCAGTGACCATATAATGTTTTAAGGCATTTGTGCCTTAAAAACGATAATAAGGCAATGAGAAAGGTTCGGGTCACTCATCCGATGTTGACACAATAACTTATATCGAAAATGAGCCTTTGGCAGCGCCCACGCTTCAGAAACCACGGCTGTTCTTACCTTATATGCTCTTGCTGAATGGATCCGTCTGCTCTCGGACGGCGCTCTGGGCTCTGGCAAATAATTTGGTAAACAATCTTGATTTGCGTCAACCTCAAAATAGGTATGACCGTAAAACCGCGTAGATTGTCCGCTTGGCAACTTTGAAAAGCGCTTCTCGCTATCGAAGTCCTCGTACTCTTCTACCGCAACGAATTGGCACTGGACCGGTCCGCGTGACCGACGATTTCGGCTGGGTCGGGGTAAAGAGAGCGTGGACGCGCGGGCCGCGTTTGCGTTATTGTTCGAGAAACAGCTCCTGCAGCTTTTATAGTGGTCGATGGATTTTGAGGTGGGTCGTTGAAGGCACTTGATGGTTTTCTTGTGATCTTCGAGTCGACTCGTTCGGTCTAGCAACGCTTCAGTCTTTGCGAAATGAGCGTTCGCCTCCAGCTCCAACGACTTCGTCACCAGAGAGTTCGAGTTCGACAGGGCTGGAAACGATAGCGATTCCGCGCTATCTCCCTGGGTATCGCAAACGGAGTAGAATCTCAACTGCGCGCCTTTCGATTTCCAGACTGGTTCGGCGGTTCTTTCCGAGCACTCCACGATTTCGAAGCTGGTAAAACTCGATGGTAATTTGGAAGGCGTTTTCTTCAAGAAATTTCCACGGTGTGCTCTAGTCTTTTGGATGTAGTTTTCATTGTCGTCTCGGACGCTGACTGTAGAAAACGTAGCTAACTTGAAGACTCAGAGTAAATATACATTACAAGGCAGAAAGGCACGTATTGAAACGATGCACATTGCACATGCACATGCAAAATTCTCGCGCGATGAATGCGGAATAATCGATAGCGATTGTCTGGAGATCCAGCACATCCGCAGTCCACACAACATTGCAACAGTTGGACAACAATGCCATGGGGTACCAGCAATTATCCCTATTCCCTCGACACCCAATATAATATGCTGTGGCCTGCATCTGATATTTGTAGCATTTAAAATGTGTATCAATTATATTCGAACTAGCAAAAGATTGACAAAACCGATGGACATGAATTTACAAATTGATGTTTGAATAGGATTGAATTCGAATTGGATCCGAATTTGCTATGTAGCACCGCACAACTTCCTCAAAGGATGATTATCCTGACTATCAAAGGTATAGGTATAGATTTACCACATGTCCTGTAGGAGGATTTGTCCTCATTTTTCGGTAAATCGAAAATGTCCTCCTGTTTGGAAATTCGTCCTCCTTTACAGCTCTGACAGCCAGGGTAATGGACAGGCTGAACTACAAAACAAGCCCTAAAAGACGCGAACTAGCGGGTAGGATAGGAAGGACGACCTTTTTTTAGTCAACACAACAAGATTTCCAGTACAAATTTATAATCAGCAGTTTTCTAGTCCGATAATCTGACTTTTATGTTTTGTAAAAACCGTCTTTCTTTACGGATTCCAAAATATGGTAACCCTAAAGTCAGGCTTAACTGTAAACATCCCTGTTATCTGTCGTAAATTCCTCACAGTATGCCACATCGTGTATGCACCGAAGTGTAGTAAAATACATGCGGAAATAATATATAAAATCAATTACCAATTGTAGGTGGGTTATCTCTTGACGTAATCTCTTCACGATATTTGCCCTGAACAGGAGTCGTTCCGAATAAACAAGGAATGAGCGCGGATATAAAATATTCAGAACGCAATCCAGAGTTTCGCTTCCTCCGTGATCGCCTATCGCTGGAGCGAATTGGGCAGTATTGCTTGAATTTTAATCTCTGTATTTCAGCAAGCGATGACAACTTCCTTTCTGGACGAGATGTTCGTCTCGGTCTTACTGTACGGGATCGTTGTTGCCTCAAGGACACTTCGTGAAGACAAAGCGGGTGATGCGATGGTATATCCTCTGATACTGGCCGACGATACGCCGTATTCCTATACTGCGTTGGCGGTTGGTGAAGTATCGGATGCAGTGATTCTTGTTGCAGTTGAAGCACTGTTTGTATGCGCATCTAGCAATGCATTGAATGGTTGCGCGTGACAGTACTGGAGACCTTTGGACAGCTGTACACGCGACTCATTTATGCACCATATGATGGTTAAATCTGCAACTATAATATAAGAGGCGGTCTCGTTATAGAACGGGACTTCATATGTTTTCTAATACGTCTTCTATTTGTGTTACCAATTGAATTTGCAGGGACGATAGCTAGTCTTCAACCCATCGCATACAAAAACTCTCGACATGGTCAACTCAGATCGACATTGCGCATTCGCGCACCGACATCTACAATCGTGTTCCAGCCGACCTTACTTTGGTCGTCATACAGGCTCTGGATATACCACGCGTTAAGGATATCCTGCAAATTTGCAATTTTTACCATTGAGGCAGCCGATGCAGTCAATTTATCACTAGAACTCTGTGTCGTAACTCGAGCTCTGCGCAAGGGATGTCACTATTCTGTATATATGAGTACAGTCAGTTTCCTTCCGTTATGTGCCGTCCATTATTCATAAGAGAAGTCGCAAGCTGGACACCTACGCTGCGTATTCTGATTAGTGCACCTCAAAACTGATGGTATAGTAATCTCCTTATGCTTCAGATATGCGATAGCTGTAATAATATTCCGTAGTCGTCTTGAGACTGTGATCCCTGCGACTCAGGCTCATTCTCAGTTTTTGTGTACCTTTCTTTCAGTTCGTTACTCAAAGCATTACGAAAACAANTTATTTCGTCCCGGCCACAGGTGGGCCTGATTGGTTGCAGTAACTCCGCAAATCTGAATATAGGTACCTATGCAGATAGGACGTTTATTATGCTGGATCGATCTCGCTGCAAGCAATAAAGGAATATTTTGACAGTCACGCTGTCGGATGTTTAGTTGGTTACCGCAAGAAACTGTGAATCACTGCAGTCAATCGATGCGGTCATCCNTACTAATATAAATTACNTGTCCTTACTAAATACCTGCGTATATGAATACCAAATACGACGGAGAAAACTCGAGGTAGCTGGTAAAACTAATTGAAGTATGGAGCCAGAACCAATTCCTGTATGTATCTTCACTTCAACTGTCTCACACTGAATTCTAAATTATGCAGTATACAGACCGTCTTATAGATTGATAAAGCACAACATAAACATAAGGGTTTCATAACAGGACGTGCATCAGCATACTTCCTGAAAAACTATGCTGAATCTCGTGATATAGCTGCGCAGCATAAAGAAGGTTCCTCAAGAAACCGTTCGGGTTCTACCATTTGTTTGTGAACATCAGCACGAAATGAATGATTCTTCAATCTTCAGTTCCGGCTAAAGTGCGAGCCGCTGTTATCACGATATAGCTAGCTACGCCACGTACGCTAACCTCTACATTAAACACTACATTTCTGTTATCCAGGTTAGGCCTTGAAACGTCTGTCACATCACCGGTTATAACACCATGTTACGTTTACNACTAGGAAATAGACGACGCTCCGTTAAGCGTACACCAGCGATTGATCCGAAATTTTCAAGTTAGGCTAAAAGCAGCCTGCTAGTTTCTCCTGAGCGTTTCTATGTTGCATTACANGACAGTCAATCGCGACTGATNCGATTGGCTATGGGAGCATATATTTCGCGTACTTTTCAGCTTGTGATGCCTTCTGGGACTATTAAGGTATATGGAACGTGAAGTGTGTTTAACTATATATACATACATGACTCAATTCCACTGGGACGGTAAGTACTTCGCGATATTNTGCCGGGTATACATTGATTTTGTNGACGGATTGTCGCCGAATGTAGCTGTAGGATAGCNGCTNCACNNTAATCCCTCATGTGACGCAGCAGCAATATTGGCTGAAATCAATGCGTTTCATCTGCATGATTTCAAATTACTAACTCATCCGTACGATATAAGGCAGATAACTAAATAGACACCAACACATCGTGTCTCTATANATCAGAGATGAGCGGATTTGGAATTTCTATGTCCTAATCCAATCCAAATCCGAAACTTCAAATTCAAAACCTAATCCATAACTTTTTCATATTAAAATCCATGTCCAATCCTAATCCGATTCCAACTTGAAATTCAGAAAAAATGCTAATTTATGCAAGAGAGGGATTAGAAAATTTACTTTCACAACCAACGATTCTCTTGATTTAAGATAACTTAGCAAAGGCTGCACCTCTCATGTTCATTTTCACAGAGAGAACCATAGTGTAGTGTACTATAAGCACATCAATAACTGATCTGAATAAAGTTTGTCGCCATTCGCCACACGACATATTAATCTCCCAAAAAATCGATAAATCCAATCCAAATCCTAATCCACTCAGAAAAAAATCTCTAATCCAAATCCGACAAAATTTCACAAATCCTGTTTTTTCAAAACCTAATC
>ATSW01011711.1:0-13884 GCA_000444245.1 Botryllus schlosseri
CCTGACGAGTGTCAGCCGAAAATATTCGGGTTCATTTCAATATGAATATATACTAATCAACTGTATAGGCCTGTTGAAGTTCTGCACCTCCAAGAAGTTCTTTAAATAAAGCCTCTTCTCGACAAAACTAGAAACATACGGAGCGTGCATTTTCATCACTACCAATACATAAGTACCACGGCAGTTTTTCCCATTACCAGAGGTAGTCCTGCTCGGGGTAGATTTTGCCTACATTCTCAAGTTAATATTTTTAGACTACTTCTACTCAGTTTTCTAAGCAAAACTAGGCGTTACTTATACTTCATCGACGCTGACAACTTTGACCACCTCTAGTTATTGCGTAGGGTCTGCAAATCACCGAAACACTGTTGCTGCTTCCCAACCTCTGCGGCTATTGAAGAAATCACACTCAGCACCTCGTACTGCCAATACATGTCTAATCTACACCTGCCAATAACTCCACTGACACCCAACCACGACCGCCACGTTTGCAATTAATGCATCGGGATCATGTTTTCAACCTTGATTTACCGTAAAATGAGGTGCACAGAGTACGTCACAACAACAACAACAACCAGTAATAATCCTAAAATGAGTAATTCTACGTAAGCAATTTGAAGATCTACAGGGCAACATCAAACACATCAAGTCATTTCATAAAGCAGCGTACAGCGTCCAAGATGAAGTAATAGGTACAGTCACGAAGCGATGAGCATGCATGCACGGTGCGCTAACACACAATTCTTGATGTCAGATAGAGGCTTCTCTATGCGGCCCGGTAGAGATTTCATGATTGTCTTCTGCTTTTCATACAAAACGATTCCGTAAGCTCGTTACGACACGTCGGAGACGTCCTTCGCCACAACGCGCCGTACTACTTCAACATTATCACCGTCATTCACAGCCACCATTACCTCCGGAATTTCAACCTGCATAAAATTTAATAAGGGATAAAAAAGTGTCTTATAAAGTGTGTCGCCGACTTTTATATCTCAGTCACTTTTAAACTACTATCAAAACTGCAAGCTGAGTGAGTAGTGCGTATCCGAGGCAGGCGGGGAGTGCATGATGGTAAAACGAATCACAGCAATAACGTCTCGTAGACATAACGATTTTATCCACAAAAATGAATCACACCACATCGACTTTTAGGTGGAAGGTAATGTTACGTTACATGAAATTGTGAGAATTCACAAACCATGGAGTCTAGCTTATAAAAATTAATGAATGTTTTTCGTAAATTGCTTTCTATACTATATTCCAGGCTGTCACAATAATTCCTTTGTCCGAAATTTGGGGAGGGATTTCAGCTGGGAGGCTGGTGCAGGGAGAAGCCTGCCTCTTCAAGGGATGCTACAAAATTACAATGCTTGACTAAGTTTCCAGATGCCTCAAATCTAAGCACAGGGTATAATGAATGTGCACTTGTGTGACTTGTTTTATGTTGCGAGATGTGCGGCATCTTGACGCCTGCCCAATCAGAATTGCTGATGGATATGATCTGCTTACTAATATGAGGGCTGCCTAGCAGTTCCAACAAGAGCGCTGAACGAACTGTGGCATGCAAGACTGCCGTTGATGTTTGATAAAACAAGCGGTCTTCGATATTGGCATTAGATCAAAGGCCATGCATCTTGATATAGGTTGTGAATGGGTCAAACCATGATTTGTGCAGCAATGATCTTGTGTGAATTGCATACGTCGCAGTCAATTTTTTCTTTTATGCACGGAAAATGGTCAAAAGTGTAGATGAAAATGCGCACACACGATGGTGAATTTTGACATTCAAAATCCACCTACTTTATGTGGGTCGTCAACTTCAATTACGTAGGATCTGGTAATTCTGGTCACATACATTTCTGGTGCCGCTATACAATTGTCAAGTGGTCCATTCTTCAAACACAGAAATTTTGTTGAAGAAATTGATGGTGCCAACAGAACGAATGCATTAATTCGTACAGGACGTCAATGCCATTGATAATTGTTCCAGTGGTATACAAATCTAAAACAGGCCGAACAAGAAAATTAAAAACTTCATTTACCTCGGTGCCATTTGTTTGTTCATGATAGTCGCCTCCTGAAAAATGAAAAAAGAAGATCGTAAACATGGCGGGCTGGTAACGCAGTTGGACATTACAGTCTTACAGAAAGTACGTCAATTGTAAACTTATATGAAGCAGTTTAAAAATTTCTGCCCTACCATAGCTGAGAGATCTAATGACATCCAACTTTCATTACGTGGATAGGTGAAATTTTACAAGCGGCAACGTGCCATAACAGATTCATCATGACGTTTTTGATGTCAATATGTTCAAGTATATTGTCCCTTGGGCCTGCCATGGATCACATGACAGGTGATAATGTCAAAACGAATGTCAGATACACAGATGCTCAGTATAGTCATTTCTCCGTACACAGAGACGCTAAAAACAGTCTGTGCATAAAGACAGTTTCGCATCCCAGAAGACGGTTTCAGTCTCGGGCCATAATAGCATTCTACTCCGGGCCTTCAGCTTTCCGAACAACCCTGACAGCGAAGAGAAGACCGCTACTTGATACCAGATGTCATCTTCAAACCAAGTCACTTGCCGTACCGTTTGATTCCGCACGCTTCGCGAGATTTTGCATCACTTCCTCTTCCAGTTCCTTGTCATAGGTGGAGTTGTTATTTTGTCTAAATGTGAATTGAGATATGTGTCACAATGTCAGACAGAACGTAGAATCCATCTATCCGAAGAATACCTCAACAGTGATCTAGTATGGATCTAGAGGTACCAGTAACGGAGTACCTTTGCGCCACTTACTCAAACAGTTTTGAAGCAAAACTACTTCGTTTTCAGACTTCGAATTTTGTGTAAGGACAAAGTTTTTAGATAGGTACACATCTCTCTCATATGAAAATTGCCACAACAGCACCCGCGTCACAGCAATTCAATACATACTTTTGACAATTGCACGTAATTTCATTGACATCATTCGCAGAAACGGATCTTGCAATTTGGCCTTAATCTACTTTATAAAACTATTTGTGTATTTCTAAGGGTTAGTCATACTCGCACAACTAGATGACTCTGGTTCTATAATGAGACATATTAGAGTGAAATGATTCTTTGCTCTAAGTCTAATCTAAGCGGCGAATTGTCTCCATGCTCTAATTTCAATTCAAATTTCTGGGTTTCTTGTAAATGCTGCAGACCTGTATAGTGCGAAACGCGCCAAGCTTGTCGTGCAGACATTTGCTATTCCCAATCTCAAGACAATAGTTCGCCATTCCCAATCTCATGACAATAAACTATGATTTGATATGAACTGAAAAATCTGTGCAGCTATAATTCTAATTCTAGGATGATTTGGAAACAACTGTGTAGCTGGAATTCTAATTCTAATTTTTTAAGTGTTCTGGTGTCGCATTCTCAAATCTCGACACCTTCATTTCCACGTGAAGTTGCTACTTCCAAGTGAGAAAAAGATTAAAGCAATATTTTCTACTTGAGATCAGTAACACTGAATACTTTCGCCCTGGGACTGAGTGGAATTGCAATGGCTACATCCGTCCGAAGCAAAAAGGAAGACACAAGCAAAGCTCACCTATCGTTGTCTTGGGAAGTGCTGTGGCGCGGAGTGGGCGCGCCGTTGGAAAGGCCTAAAAACACAGCCGCATGAAATCTACGTCTACAATAACACACATGAACGGAATACCGTCTTCGGGATAAACAAAGTGAGGTTTGTTGGGGTCGTCCTCGTCGTCACGTTCGCCAGAGTAGAGCGGAAGCGGTTCCTTGTCGAAGCTGATTGTTTCCTGCAATATCGATGGAAGAAACAGTGAGATGGTGATTTACTATCTTTCTACAGCTCATGTTCTACGCCGGTGAAATTGCTCTGTCCACACTATTTGAGGTACACGATTTCATGAGGACAGATACAATTCGTCATCATTGGTACCAATGTAGCAGTTCCCAAGTAAAAAGATTTCCAAGTAACTATTCTAGGCCTACTTCAGTTTTGAGAACTGGATGCACTTTGGAAGTCAGAACAACTTGGGTCAGTAATGCAAGCAGACAAAACCTATCAGACTACTACAAGAATTACTTGTTAATATATTGAATTTTGTCTACGGCCAGTTCCTTCCGAACCCCCAAGCGAGCAATTGAACCTCTCTTAATAGTCTAATGTCATTAGATCGTATCTCACCATGGCTCCCGACGCGAACGGGTAAGGGGTGCTGACATGATACGGCGTGCCCCGTGGCGTGCCCAGGTCGTCTGCCAAGTCGTTGAACGCTGTAATTTAAAGATAAGAATATTTTCTACTCTTTCCCATTCACAGACCGTATACTAGTATACTAGCCTGATTCGTCGTGTCTGTAAGGAGACGGCTGGTTTCCAGGACCAGTACGGATATGCCTCGCTAGGTCCTGTCGCTTGATTTTTTCCAGTGCATCTTTTAGTATCATTTCTGTCGGAGAGGTTCAAGTTATTTTCGTGAAACGCAATAAAAAAACGCTATTATTACACCGTGAAAATGCATGAAGTAACCTCACTTTGGTTCAACGGGCAAGGCAAGAATTGAAAGTATGAAATAAGAAATGAAGATTAGGGAGTCTTAAGTCACAGAACAAGACAAATCACAATATTTGCTCGAAAAGGAAAGATAAATTTGAAGGTGGAATTTCATTAGCAAACACATATCCGTGTCTAATTGATTGCAGTCAAGCATAAAACAAGGCGTTAGCAGTGAAGACACAACTTTTAAACGCAAGTACACAGATTGGAAGTACAAGTCCTGTTTGCGATTCAACAATAGCGAAAATGGGTTAGTTGTCATGACAATTTCAGTCATAAACGTGATGAAAACATATCCAGAAGATAATTTATATTATATACTAAATTAGTCGGAATCACGATTAGTAGAGAATCTCACCGCATTCGTATTTTTGCCGATTCTTCTCGTACCAAAGCGTCAGCAGGCAGAAGCCCTTTTCACCGACATCGCCGCCGCACTCTTTCTGAATGTTCCACACGGAGCTCTCGCTGATGTCCAAATTCCTGGCCAGCTCCATCCATTGCAGGCCCAGCTCAGACGCTATGGCGTGGAACGACGCTTCCAGATTACCTGTAAATGGATGTTGCTGCTTGATGCTTTGCTCTTCCAGATATTATCATTGCTATTAGCTGTCAAATTTGAATACCACGGATAAAAGGCTAGCTAAGTCAACTTGATATGGTCCCTAATTAACACCCATGAACCTGGCCTCCAGGACAAAATGCTTAACGTAGCAATATATCAGCTTACCACGTGTTGCATATTGACTAGGGCTGGGCACAATGATTCGAGTACTCGAATCTGAATCGAGTATTAATTTCAATGATTCGAGTCGAGTAGTAAAATACGATTTTTTCGAGTACTGAAATTATACGCTCCTCGCAACTGAAAGCTAGTTTACTAACGAGAAGTATAGTTTGGATAATATTTTCCACTAAGGAAGCGTTGAAACCATGATTGGCCGTGTCGCAGCNTACGAGACATAGTACAAAGCTACTAACGTNATTGGAAATGACACATTTCCGAAGTCATGATCATCCNACAACATTGNCNAGNAGTGCAATGAAATCGGTATGGTCGAAAANATACCAAAGTATCTTTAATGTGACGGATAACAGGCATTNTGTTCTNTGTGGTGGCATAANAGGTACATATTTGNACTTTGACATNGTACATTNTGTTGTGACGTCATAATGAGTGATACTCGAATACTCGACTCGACTCGAAGAATAATACGTGATTCAGAATCGAATCACTCAGGTACTCGATTTTGCCCAGCCCTAATATTGACCCACATTATGGTTATTTCACATTACCAGTGCAATGCACAAACTCTATGGAATTCTCTTGTTACAGACTACATAAACTCATTGTTTTTTTCGTAGAGACTAATTTTAACACAAACCTACATATATCTCTATTGAGTGAATCTGTGGAATTAAAAATTCACACACCTCAGGGTAGCAGGACTAAATAATAAGCTAAATATTGGTACAGCTCAACTTAAATATTTGATTGACTACTTTACAGTTTCAGTTTTATATTTCTTGCATTAGATATAAAGCATCACAATATATGCGCTTGTGAAGTCTCGAGTTACAGCTATACACTGTAGCGTCAGTTTGGTGGTGACATCTTTCGACAGCATGGACCAGGTATACGAGTGAAAAAGTATGAGATGATCGTACGTTGTACATGGCGCAAGCACGGTGTGCAAATTCACCAACTGTACTGCCACAAAGGCTGCCCTGGTCTCAAGGACATTGTATAGCAATGATGCTGATTGACATCAAAACGCATCAACCCACACCAATGACATGCAATTCATAAAATTCGCACATAACGGCAAAAGATACGAGGATACAGAAGCAACATATACATGAAATTATGCGAACGACAAACCGCGAGAAAACGACGTACCATGTTACCCACAAGTAACATGGTCGACATTACCCTGCGAATACGCCCGACAAGCACAACCATTTCAGCACAACGTCCAACAGTTCTACTAACTCTGGCACCGAGCAGCGTCAGAAGTTCCAGAGTATTCCCGCCTGACCGATGACACATCAATTACAGAGCTCGAAGCAGACTCTGCAGTTTTGGAAACATTGCTGATTTCTTCACAAACGTCCGTGTGTGACAAAACAACTGTGCGATGCGCCGTTTCAGAATGTAACGCGCGGCTTTGGCAAAACGCGGCCCATTGACGATCGTGAACAGTTTGAAGAGAGCCGGAAGCCCGTAAAATGTCACGCACAGAAGTTTCGTAGGCGACTTGATTGTCCCACCACTGCGTCATCGGTATTATGGGATTAGATACGCATGGTTCCGGCGTAGACTCAAATTGTGAAGATGTAACGAATTCTTTCTGCGTTTCCAAGGTCTCTCTCTCAGAGCTGACAACACGAGTCATATTGTGCCTTGTATACGAAGTATGACACTCCGCCGGGGCCGATATTTCTCCAAACTGAACATTAGACGTAACTATATCTTGAGAAATATCCTCAACGTGTTCTGACACATCAGTCTGTGTAACTGAACGTAAAGTGCTGGGGCTTCGTGAAAATGATTCAGAAGAATTAACCGATTGTACATAATGTTCACCCGAATCTGTGCGACTAATCGCCAATCCGTCGGACACAACCCAATCCGTGACCGCACCAGACCACACAACGCTCGTCACTTCGCTCCCGGCATTTGTTACCGGTATTTCAGTAGAATAGTTAGCCAGCTGTGACTTGTATTCGGCCTCTTGTAAACCATAGTGATCGTAGCGCGAATCTTGTGATATGTAGTACTGGTGGATGTCGCTGGCAAACGGAATGGTATGTGAAATGGGCTGGGTAAGATTATCTGTGAATGGAATCGTTTCCATGCTTGTAGAGCGTATTTCGGATGCTTGAGGGCTGCCTATGCATTCCGCCTCTGTGTTAAACATATTACTGCTGGCGGGCTGTGGAGAAGTACACGGGTCTGTTGCGAAATTGATTAGATTGCGGGATGCTTCGTTTTGATTTTCAGAAGACAGGTTATCAGTTTGACTCGCAAACGTCGCCAGTGCCAAATTGGTAATTACTCTTTCCTGAGGACCGCATGAGCCATGATTTTGTATCTCGTCGCCATCATTTTCAGATATGGTCCATGACACAGACGCTGATTCGTGTGTCTCGCTGTAGGAATGGCTTTGTGTATTGTCCGTGTCACGAAACTCATGACATTGTGATTTCACATCGTCTTTTACTTCAGTGTCATGAATGGGATTCCCAAATTGGACATCTTCAAGATTTGACAGTTTTAATCCACCACTTGCTAAACCTGTTACCGATGTCGATGGAGAACACAAAGTTGTGTCCTTTTGGGGCAGAAAATCTGTAACGACGGACCCAGTCGTCGAATCATTCGCTAAATCAATGTCCCGAGAAGCAGCAGTGTCTATAATATCTCGGCATGCACTATATCCTGCATATACGTCGTCGTATTTGTTTGAAAACAACACAGATTCCACAGCTGTTGAATCCGTGCTGTGTTGATTACCCAGAGTTACATCTGACCTGTATTCCTGGGTAGGTTCATCATGATCTTTGTCGTGGCAGTCCGATAACAGAGGAGCCGAAGGTATGACGCCAGCGTTGGATTGCTGACCGACACAAAAATCAGTCTCTCGGTCTGAAGCTAATCCATAAAGGTCAAGCTCATTCACAGCACCTGTGCCTTTACGAAGACACAAAACATCGACGTTACCATCACCAGCAGTATCTTTGTGTAAAATAAAATCGGAAGGAGCCAGCACACGTAAATCTGAGCGGATGTCTTGCGTGGCGAATGAAGGATCCCATTTTTCATTCGTCGTAGTGTGCGCCATGGGGACATTGACATGGATATCTGCTGTTTCGGGACAGCTGTAAACAGCACCAGATAAATCTCGAAGATTGGCTTCCTCCTGGCGCGCATCATCATCGCATTCCTCAATAGAATCGACCTCATCGTTACAATCTGCATTTTTATTAGAAATTCCCGACAATCTTTCCGCAACGGAGGATTCTGATGCTACATTTTCATCATCGGAATAAATGCGCTCGCGTTCCTGATCACAATCGTCAAACGGATGAAATTCCCCGCATTCAGAAGAAGACGTGCTAGTCGAAGTGTCAGATTCGGCGAAATTATCTGTTGGGTCATTAGTTTTCTGCGTGCCGTAACCCGAACCATCGACAGCACAGATTATATCACCCTCCAACGAGTCTAGCGACACGTTCGATTGATAAGCTTGTGATTGTAACAAATTAGCAAAACTTTCGCGATTCTCAACGTCCTGGGCAATATCTTGCTTACTCTGCACGCATGTATCACTTTCTGAATTTTCCGCTTCCGACGCGTTAGCATCGTCATCGATCGCTGTACTGTCGCGGGCTTGACAGGACCCGTCTGTCGACGTGACTACGACGGTGGGAACAGCGGTATACGCAGCCGCAGTGTCTGAAACCCGTTGACATTCAGAGGGCTTCGATGTTTCAGATGGTGTTCCATCTGTGCCTTGTTCTATATTAGACTCGCAAGTCAGCTCGCAAGATTCCCTCCTGTATTGCGCAGTGCTCCATAACTTATCGTACACGTCGTCTAAATCGACGTCAGCCTTTGTGTTAGCATCTGACCGGGCTGTGGCAGTTGAAATGGACGAATCGACAGCGATAGAGTTGCTTATTCTGTCATCATCATGAGAGGTTTCACCCTGGTGTATTTCATTTGAGCTTTTTTCGGACCCCGGGTTCCACTGGTCTGAAATACCAGCGCAGTCGGTAGACGACACAATTCCAATCTCAGTTTTCAAATCAGATTTGTGATCTGTACTACCATCTGTTTGCACTAACGCTGGGTATTCTGCGATACCTTGATTTGTCGTAGCTACGGAAGTATTGGATTCCGATGATTGTGTGTCAGAAGAATGTAACATGAGCGAGAACGCAGCTTGTTCTTGCGACACAGGAGAAACCGACTGTAGCGACAGCACAGAGGCGACACACTCGGAATCGGAATCAGAATGATCGCTTTTGTCTGTATTTTCATCCGACGAATAGTGGCTACTGTCTGGTCCGACTTTTGGGGCGATTGAATTTCCGTCGGAAGGATGCGAATCACGCAAAGACGTCGAAAAGAGATCGTTCCTAGTATTGTAGGTGTCCGTGTCGTACACACGTGTGGCGGTTTGAGACAGCAACCCGTAGTGTACCACTGGCGTTACGTTATCCACACTATATCGTTCTTCAGAACATTTTTGCTCACTTGATATTACATTAGTGACATGCTCACTGTGGGCAATATTTTCAGTCAATTTGTCATGAGCAAAATCATCTTTGCACGCTTTCGCGCATTCTTGGACATTACAATCTGCAGTTAGCGGTACAAGCGTTTCCTCGATGTCAATCCGAGCATCTTGGGCGACGTTGTGACCCGTGTTCCCGGTGGTGCCTCCAACAGCATTTATGCTATGTTCAGACGGGATGTCATGAAATTCTTCGAGGTTGAAATCTCTTTGTATTTCGCGATCTTCATTTTTGGAACCACTATCATCAGACGTAACACTGTCGGTATCATCATCCGGGATGATTTGCGTTGAATCTGATTCTTCCCCGTCGTATTCTTGCACACTGATGTGAGGTGACAAGGTTCCATCAACAGATTCATGATTTCCTGCAGTATTGACTTCACGATTCCTGTATATACTCGACACAATTGCGAGCGATTCACCAGGCGGCAAAAAACTACCATCACTGTAAGGAGTCGGGTGTACATCAGTCCACACGATGCACATATCTTCATGCGCGCTGGCGCCTTTTTCGAGTCGCCCTGGCAATTCTTCTTCGCCCGAATTACTTTGTGCCGCTTGATCACAAGACGGGTCGAACACTTGTTGGAGTTTCCGCTGTAGATTACCTTCCGCATCGACAGCCTTGTCAATTTCAGAGATTATATCATTATCCGCTAAGCCACAATCTATTGGTTGTTCCAAAGTTGGCTCTGTCGACAGTTCTAAGCTCGATTGCTCGGCGGACACAATATTCGTCGCCATGTTATTTTTGACACCGTCGTCCTGTATCTCGTCATGAATGAGATTTCCGATTCCTTCCGTCAGAGTTAATTCCGAGTCTCGATAACACTCAGTTGACTGCTGTAAACACGCATTTGCATCCTGATTTCGTCTGCACATCTCATCTGCTTCCTCATTCCAAGTACTTTCCGTTTCATCATAAACTGCGTATACATCAATGTCACGATCACTAGAACATGCTTCATCAAGGCTTTGCGCACGGGTGTTATCTAAACCTTTGTCAGCATCCAATTTTTCAGTTGAAGTCTGTTTAACGATGCCAAATTCTTCAGTGCCAGGCAAACTGGGTGCAGCTGAAAACGTTTCTGTGACGTCACACTCTGGAGTGGAATACAAGGTACTTTCGTTTTCATCATTGACTTGGTTCAAACAATTTGCCGCTGTTGACTGTTCTGACATTGTAGTTTCAGATATGCAGCGTTGATCAGTGAAACCAGCTTCGATTCCAGCGGTGTTGATGATTGCAGGGTCGACTGTTTTTTCAGTTTCGAATTCCACGTCACAATCACTAGTCACAAAAACTACGTTGGGTGAGTCATCTACAGGAGAATGCTGTTCTACTACTGATGCATCAGTCGAAGATTGTTCGGAAGTGGAATATCCATATTCGCGAGCGTCATTGTCTTGGCCTGAAATCTCGCATAGAATCAGTTGATCTTCTGTAGTAGTTTCTGTAACAGAGCTGTCCCAGTCCGAGGCAGATTCCCTAGGTTCCGATTCAGACATCTCCACAAACCGCACACAATCGAAAGTACAAGAATGACAGCCGGTTTCATCTTGATTTGGATTTGAATATTGTAACTGTCCATCTACAGCAGCAGTATTCATGGTGTCATTTCCGATAGCTACATTCAAATGACTGGTAGAGTCCCCAGTTAACGTCTTGACTTCTTCCAGAGCAGGTGGATCAACATAAACCGTTTCAGCGAGATGATACTCTTTAGTGACATCTGTATGCATTTCACTCTCACCAGCATTCTGGTGCACAAGTACAGCTTGACCTTGGGAGAAATCAAACTTGATTGTATCAGATTTTTGATCCAAGCTCTGAAGAGAGGTTTGTTTTTCACTTTCAGCAACTGGAAGTACACGATGTTCGTCAGTTACATCAGAGTTACTTTCGCCTTGTGATAGTGAACGCTCAGTGCGATCATACCCCATGACAGGTTGATAATCTTCAAAGACGTGTACAGGTTGTACACAGTGGTCTGCGTCACTGAGGTTTGAAGGTAGCGCCTCTTCCGGCGTCACTGTTACAGTGGTGCAGTAATTTTCACTGTCTTGTAGAGTAGTATCGGAAACTTGTGTTGAAGGACGTTTCATAGTTTGTTGTGTAGGTGACAAAAATTCAGCCTTGTCACTGTACTTGGTGTTATCAAAGTCATCTTGAATTGAACATGAGCCTTCATCACAGATATTTTCAGGCCACATCAATCCCGTGCTACCGGAGCTACCTTCAATGACAACCAGATCTCTCACAGTAGCATGATGGTCAGAGGCTAATTCCGCAGTGTAGCCATCTTCGGTCGCACCAACAAGATCTTTACTGGCACACGGAATTTGTATAACAGAATCAGAGATTTCGATTGCCTCTTTATCGGGCGATGTCAATTTTTCTTCAGCGACATGGAAATGATTTTTGCTGACACATGCAATCTCTGACGTCGCCACGGGGATTTCCGTAGTCTGTTTTTCAGCTGACACAAATCCTGTGACGTAGCTATCTTCAGTCACGCTGATATTATCTTCACTGACCGACGGATCTTGCCCATTAGCGCAAGGGATTTTGGTTGTCCAATTTTCAAGCGATAATTCTGTCATGTTGACATCGTCCGTTGTTCCAAAATGATCTTCACTGACACAAGTACCCGCAATTGCAGCATCTTTGCTTTGACTGGTCTGTTTTTCATGTACCGTAAATCCTTGGACGTGGCTATTATCTTCACTCGTACACGTGCCCTCTGCAGCATCAGAGCTGCCAACTGTCCATTTTTCAGATTTCAATTCTGTGACAAAGCCATCTTCATCAACACCGAAATTATCTTCACTGACATACACGCCATGCTCAATAGCAGCATGAATTTCGGTTACCTGTTTTTCAGGTGATGTTAATCCTGTGGCATCACGATCTTGAGAGCTCTCAGTTGCCTGTCTTTCCGGGATCTCCAATGATTGTTTTTCAAGTGATGACAACTCTGCGACATAGCCATCTTCGGCAAGACCGAAATTATCTTCACTGACATAGAGATCATGTACTGTAGCATCAGGGATCCGGGTTGGGTTTTCATCAGGTGAAGTCAAGTTACCGACGTAGCTATTGTCTGTTGTATCAAAATGATCTCCAGTGACATTTTCAATACGTACAGCGACGTTGGAGATCTCGTTATCTTCAGTTGTAGCAGAGTGATATGCACCGACACCCTCAGCTTGTACAGCAGCATTAAGGAACTCGGCTGTCTCTTCTTCAGGTGATGCAAGTTGTGTGATGTAGATACCTTCAGTTGCATCATCGATGACAACCTCAGCTTGCATAGCAGCATTAAGGATCTTGAGTGTCTGTCCTTCAGGTGATGCCAATTCAGTCACATAGCCATCTGCAGCAACATCGAAGTTGTCTTTTCTGGCATACATACCATGAGCAATAGCATTAGGGATCTCAGTTGTCTGTTCTTGAGGCGATGTCAAATGTGTGACACAGCTATCTTCAGTGGTATCAAAATGATCTTCACTGACACTTTCAGCTTGTACAGCAGCATTAGGAATCCCGGTTGGCTGTTCTCCAGGTGATGTCAATTGTGTGATGTAGTTATCTTCAGTTGTATGAAAATGATCTTCACCGACAGCTTCAGCTTGTAAAGCAGCATTAGAAATCCCAGCTGGCTGTTCTCCAGTTGATGTCAATTGCGTGACATAGTTATCTTCAGTTGTGTCCCAATGATTTTCACCGACAGCTTCAGCTTGTACAGCAGCATTAGAAATCCCGGTTGGCTGTTCTCCAGGTGATGTCAATTGTGTGACATAGTTTTCTTCAGTTGTGTCCCAATGATTTTCACCGACAGCTTCAGCTTGTACAGATGCATTAGAAATCCCAGTTGGCTGTTCTCCAGGTGATGTCAATTGTGTGACATAGTTATCTTCAGTTGTGTCCCAATGATTTTCACCGACAGCTTCAGCTTGTACAGCAGCATTAGAAATCCCGGTTGGCTGTTCTCCAGGTGATGTCAATTGTGTGA
>ATSW01011712.1:0-10179 GCA_000444245.1 Botryllus schlosseri
TTCCAAATTTTACTGCCAACCCCATGAAATTGTTGAGCTGTCTTCAAAGACGTTGCAAAACAAATTTGAGTCAATTCCGACCAGTAGAAGCGGAGTTATGTGAGTTTTTTGATGATAGTCCTCGGATTATCCTTGATCGGTGTTAATCTGCGATTTATCAACGAAAAACTTACATAACTCCGCTTCTACTGGTCGGAATTGACTCAAATTTGTTTTGCAACGTCTTTGAAGACAGCTCAAGAATTTCATGGGGTTGGTAGAAAAATTTGGAATTTTTTTTTTAATTTTACATAATAAATTAAATTTTTTAATTGGATCTACGGAGTCCTATACTTGTTAGAATCGAACCAAATTTGGTGTGCAGCGTTTTTTAGGGTAACCTGAAAATTTAATCAGTGAATGCCTGGAATCTGAAAAAAAAAAGTTATTTTTGAACAGCCCTAGTGGACAATCATTTTTTCTCCGCGGGCCAAGTGAGTAGCAGAAAATACGTTGGCGGGCTGAATCAAAAATTTTAGCTGTATTCACAAGCGTATAAATTTTGTTTCTATGTTGAAAACAGTGAATTACACTGAATAAATGCTACTTAGTGGATTTGATGATATTCGGGAATGAGAAATTGACGGTTATTTACCAAAAAGTAATATTTAGTTGCCGTCATATTTCGAAACAATGTTGAACAAGATGCTTTTTGAAATCTCTTTAAACTCCTATCCGCGTTTTTGTACAAATACATTAAGATGTATTTGGAAAATTACAAAGCTTATTGTCTGGATCGCTGCCTTCTGAGCAATGTGTAGCTTGGCAAAATACCGCGTTGTTGTTGAGTGAAGCTTACAGTTCTGAAATTCACTCTTCGTGTCACTCTTCGCACGTCTTCGTGTTTTTGTCATAAGACCTACTTGAATTATACTTCTTAAACACGACGACCTGCTCGCACCAACTATTTAAGAAAATATACTTTCCCAAATTCATTATCCGAATATGATGAATGTGATGTTTTCATATGTTGCGCTTATATTTCAAGAATTCAATAAATTTAGATGAGGGACACGCCAAATGATCGTGGGCCGACTTTTTCGGTATTGCTTGTTTGTGTCTGTCACACACAAAACAGTGACGCTTTACGCATATTAAAATCATATGAGTCACAACAATACCTTTCATTAATGCTCAATGCCTTTGACCAGGTAACTTTTCGAACGACTTTCTCTCTCGCTCACTTTCACAATTAATCTAATTTGTTTCATGCTTCGGTATTTTCAACTTCGCTTCCAACATTCTTTGCGCTCGGCCCACCCTCACTCTGGTTTTTATATACACGGTGATCGCAGTGAGTTCAGTGATTGGAAGATAAATTTTGTCGGTATATCTCAGTTTTCACCAATCCCAACATGAATCAGTAAACATAAACACGTTTTTAAAACCCTACACATGCTGGTTTCAAATTCAACACATATTATTTCAAAGTTCCAAATTTCCAAAGTCGACCAGTGTCGATGGGAGTGGACGTCGTGAAAGTTTTGCCCATGGACATATGTAAGAGATACAGGTATAATCCAGAACCAAACCAAGAAAACACGTCACCAGATGACCAACACCATTTTTGCGTTGGCGATTTCGTAGAGAAAAGCTCCAATTACAAGTGCACTGTAAGTTTTCCGAATTCAAATTAGCGTAACATCAATCACGATATTTGATTTAATTTTTAAGTCCTATCTTGCCGGTGGTGGACTGGTATGCCAAAGTCGTTCATCTTGTGGATGGTATCTCGCTGGCTTGTCGAGTTACGGTGGTTTGTCTTGTGGGGAAGCTCCCGAAGTGTTCCTGAACACTATCATCCACCAGCAATGGATACAAACCAGAATTTCGAAGCCACCGTTTAGCAACTAATTTGTAATTTCAGTGAAGACTAAGGCAGAAGATGATTTTCCTCTGCTCCTGTTGTCGGTTGTTCATGTGGTTATATTGTTAGCGAGTTGTTTTCAATCATACTTTTTCAATAAACAGGGAATACAGAAATGCTCCTTATTGCTATGATCCTCGTTGACTTTAGCAAGTGCCGTAGTCAAGCAGCATGTAAGTTATTCCTTACAATTTCGTTGCATGACCTGTTAAGATCTACATTTGGTATGTCTTTCGGCGGGGCCTACGTAATTTGTGTGCATTGGTGAGGGAACGAGAAAATTCTCCAGACTACTCCAATCCTACAATATTCCTTTTCTACAAAGCTAGCATACTGCACTTACGAATCCAATATAGGCCTACATTTAATAATGATACATTCATAACCGAAGTAGAACAAGACAGAGAGCTTTCTGAGCGATCGTCAGTGAGGATTAAGTGAGTATAACCATTCGATACAACCTCCATTGGAGTGGAAAGTTTATTAAACTCGAAGACTTTTCGGGTGCCTCTTTTCAAGAGTTAACGGCACACTAATGGGATTTAAACAGAAACCAAAATGGTAAAGTAAGACGCAACAATCAAAATCACAGACCGTGAGCTATCTCCCGCGATTATGCGATCTACGCATACCCTGACATCCAAATCACGTAACATGAATTAATTACATAATTATACTATTAGTAACGGTTGGTAATACATTTTAATACAATATTCTTAGAGGTTTTGCCGGATTTGCCGGGCCGAATTTACCAGAGGCCGAATTTACTGGCAACCATAATACGGTATACATCCGAGTTTGGTATTGTAGCCATTGATACAATGCGAATCTCATTATATGTGATTTTGATGTTGCGTCATACTTTACCATTTAGGATTTGCTTTTAAATCGGTTTAAATCCCATTGGTGTGCCGTTAACTCTTGAAAAGAGGCACCCGAAAAGTCTTCGAATTTAATAAATTTTCTGCTACAATGGATGTTGTATTGAAAGCTATATTCAAGTTCTGTACCACGAACCAGCTATATGAGTATAAGTATAACCATCAACCATGTGTCATGCTCCAACTTACAATAGCTAACTATGGCGTTACCGAGAACAGAATAATTATAATAAGAGGCTCCTGTAATATACAGAACTTCAATACACAATTTATTAAAATATTCATATTGAAATAAACCCGTCAGGAATAATAGTCAGCAGCAACTACAGTATAGTAGAGTGAAGCACTTGCTCTAATCTACAAGCCTTCGCGAAACCCCAATTTTTTGCTGGGTCATCAAAGCACAAATCTACCGCAATACACATCCAACTGGACCACTGGTTCTTAACCTTGTCTTCGGCACCCCCCAAGGGGCGATTTGGATTTTAAAGGAGGCGGAAACGCCAAGGGGGCGGAAACGCCCAGGGGACGATTTGGTGGGCGCTGCTGGGCTCAAGGGGCGCTGAAGAAAAATGGCATCGCAGTAGATGGTGTAGTATGGGCATATGATAATATAGTAGAACAATAGTTTTATATATTCCTGAGTTCTCATTACAAATTAAAATTGGACAAAATTTGTCGAATCTCGAAATTTTCCGTCCCGCTAGTCGCGAAATTTACACATATACGCTAATTCCATGGATGCAGTGGTTTCTCAAAGTTCGTTTAAAATTAATTGCGCGTACTTTACGATTGCCAATTCCATGTTAAAACACTCCCGTCACGCTAGTTCGGGTTATTTTCCACAAAATGTTTCGAACTATACGTATTGTATCCTGCAACGCATATCGTGTCGAAATCGAAGAGGTAGGCTACTGCTGTACAGGGTTGCCAGATTGGCCCTTTCGGGGCCAAATTCGTGAAATTTGGCCTATTTTAGAGGCAGTTGGCCCCAAAATAATAATTTGGCCCCTCGGCCATTTATTTTCAATTTTTGGCCCTTTTTGGAAGCAGTTGAGACATACCGTCAAACTAAGTATTCAAATGAATCTATCTCGCAAATTGAGCTGACAATGTTTATGCCAATGTCAAAGATTCGAGTGGAAACACTGTAAAACAGGGGTGTCAAACATCCTGCCCGCGGGCCGCATCCGGCCCACCAAGCAATTCTGAGTAGATTGAACAAATTTTATATTTTTCAGCACAACATTTGCAGCAAATATTGAGATTTTTCGCAGGAAATACGTCCTTGTTCATAGGGTCCATTATAACCACCCAACTACGGCGCCGTGGTTTCACTCTAGTTACCGCTATAGTGATATGTCGGTGAAAGTGATATCCAATTTCAAGAAGACAAAAAGTGAACACTGAATTTAAAGTTATTTACACAAGCTAAAACGCCAATGCGGAACCTTTATATGCAGTTTACGTGGAGAGAATATTAGTTGCACAAATGCCTTAAAAAAATATCTGCAGTTGCACTGCCGTGTCACTTTCGACTAGGGCTGGGCAAAATCGAGTACCTGAGTGATTCGATTCTGAATCACGAAATATGCTTCGAGTCGAGTAATCGAGTATCACTCATTATGACGTCATAACAGAATGTAATACGCCAAATATCAAATATGTATCGTTTATACGTCACCACAAAGAGTATAATGTCTGTTATCCATCTCATAATACATACTTGGCTATTTTTTCGACCATACCGATTTCATTCCTCTTGGTGATAATCTTGTGGGACAATCATGACTTCGGAAATGTGTTACGTCCTGCAATCTTCGTATATAGAATCGTACCATATGTTTCGGATGCTACGATACCGCCAATCGAGGTTTCGATGCTTAACAGTGAAAATTAGTTCCGAAACTATAACTGTCGTTAATAAATTACCTTTCAGTGGTGAGGAGCGTATAATTTCAGTACTCGAGAAAAATCGTATTTTACTACTCGACTCGAATCATTAAAATTAATACTCGATTCAGATTCGATGTACTCGAGTCATTGTGCCCAGCCCTACTTTGTTTTTGTAGAATGTAGACTGTGTTGGAATTGTAAATACAGATTTGTGAACAGTGGACGAAAAAGCATCGAACATGNCTGGAAGCTATGTAGCAGAAAAAGTCTGAAGAAGAGCACCCTTATAGTACTTAATGATTGATAGAAATTTCAAAGAAAAAAATTCAACATAACCGTAGAGTTTTTTNGTGAAAAACCTAAANATTAGGNATATAAGTTGGATAAGTTTCAAATGNAAAGAAACTATTCTCTCNATGTTTAATTAAAATTCATAAAATTTAATCACTCTCATATTATAGCACAAAAAGTTTNANTATACGATTTTATATTCAGTAGGAAGAGGCTTGAAATAATGAAGCAGTTATTGTAGTTGAATTCAGTGTATATGCAGGTAGTGGATTTGGTGTCCTACAACACTATCAACAATATAAAACTGGATTTCCAGGTGTCTATGGGTAATGTTGCAACGTTATTGAACAATTTGGCCCTTTTTTGGCCCCTTTTCCGGCGCTGTTTGGCCCTTTTTCGCAAAAGATGTCTGGCAACCCTGCTGCTGTACCCCTTTTGAGAGTGATGTCCTTTGTACATTAAAGATGTTTTGAAGCTTTCCGGCCTAAATGATTACCGAAATATAATCGTATTTGAGAGCTACAAAATTAATTCGTTATAATATTTCTTTGTCGTATCATAAAAAGATGATACTGTTTAGTTTTGTGATACACAACGCACATGAACATTATATAATAAGGTTTACTTTGTTTAGAATACATTCATCTTAAAGCTAAGAGCTGGGTGCAGTACTAAATTCAATGTAAGAAAGGATCTGTGCCATATTCACAGTGGATTTGCTAGTAACACAAAGCAATAAAACAAAAACCAATACGATTAACTTCCCCGTATCGCCAATCGCAGAGTTGAAATCGGGATGTGTAGATTGGGCTAGAACCAGATGGTATGAGCCGGTAAGCCTACCCGATGGTCGTTATATATAACAACCTTGATTTGATCCCGAATACAGCACATATACAATTATTATAGCGTTAATTACTCGAGTGGTCCTCAGGCGCCATTAAACTGCGAAATATTTCCTATAGTAAAGTACCACCCCGAAAAGACCTACCGGACTTCGACCACTTACCCATTGTTTTTTTTTACTACAGGCCTCAAAATAGGGGAGCGCCAGACCCAGGCTAATTTTGAAATGAGTCGCTGGAGGAAAAAACGTTAAGAGCCGCTTAACTAGACCAACCGGTGAGCCGTGGCACGCTATAGTTTGCTTATTGGACTGCCTAGGTGTGCAGATGGAATATGTGGTAAATAATGTCGACGTAAAACAATAATTAGGGAATCCAAACTATAACTGTGGCATTGATGGGATTTCTATTATTTTACCCGCTCACGACACAAAATGTACAATGCGATGTAATGAACACATGGAGAATGTCGAAACGACCTAGTATGGTTTCTCAATCTGGCATCCGATATTTATCTTTAGTTAGGCTTCCTCGCCCTTTTTCATTACCTGCCTAGAATTCGTCCTCGATCGGGTCTTTTTCTGGGCTTTTTTTTGTAGCGACACGGTAAGCACATCGACGTATGGGAGGGTCCCCGCCATTAATAGCGATAGAACGCGCTAACTCATCCGTGTATAATAGGATTTGGGGAGGCGAAAACAAAACAAAAGTTCATACCTTGGACAATTCGACCGTGATGTTGAGGGTTGGCCAAAGTGATATTTTTTCTAGTCACCTCAATCACAACCAACAGCTGCATAGTGCCATGAAGTTGGTTGGTTACCTTTTTATATTTATATTTCAGTCGTCGTCTTCTCAGATCTTGCAGTCGTGGTGTTTAGTGTTCCTGTTATTTCGGCATGGTAATTTTACACCAGAGAGATATTGCCTATGATTCCCGAAATGCCAACTTATAGCACAGTCTAATTTCACTCCAGAGTTTTTGTAAGACATCGCCAGCACATATCACATGGTGAGGATGAGCCTCATACATAGGGGAATGGTTTCTTCAGTCGACCTCTGTCGGACGCGAACGTGCAATCCCTATGTCGTGCAGTGGTGCTACGTATACCACTGCACTACTCGCCACTCAGGGTATCCTCGAGGTGCTTGGGTGCCGTGAACTATTTCTCCCTTTGAGAGGTTGCCGTCAGGTCAAAAAGGTGGATAACCACGTAACTAGACTTTAATCAGATTACTATAGATTAGTGGTCTACAAAATTACCTACGCATCAACATAGTGTTGGTAGAACGAAACCATAAACATATCATTTTCACACAAAACGAAAATACGTCAATGAATATTTATTGCAATTAAATGTTACTTCTGCTGTTCCGTTTGAGATACCATGCGAGGCTTTTCGTTGGAAAGTATCATCGTATTGTGCGTCCGAAACGCAGGAACATGATACCAATTGCTCAGTGACATATGAGCTCATAATCTATTGGAAATAGAATTGGCACTTCAGAACGTGGGAATTCAATTACCGACTACCCACTTTACAACGAAATAGAATTAAGTTTAAAGTCGTGATCAACTAATTTATCCACCATTATTGTCAAGCGCATATAGCTTTTCACATCGCAGCTACTATTGCTAAATTAGTCCATTTCTATCTTTTTCATGAATGTTTCCTGATTACTTAATCAACCGGTGCGGTACCTGTATTTACATTCGGGGACAAACCGAATATCAGCAACTATGGACTCATTTCAATATTATCACAATTTGCTCCTCTGCTCAACTAGGCCGGTAGTCTCACATATTCTGGGGTGTAGCGTGCGTCTTTTTTGAATTCCGGAAAAAAACTATACAAATATTGAATATAATGCATGCGGACAAGCATTCGTGACTCAAAAGCCCGCTTCAATAGATTATGTTGAATGAAGTAACGACTGTTATAAATGCTGGGCCCATTCATCCACCATGTTGCTGTGTAGTTTCAGCAGGCTATAAGTAGCTAGTAAAATGTGACTAAAAATATCAATGGACACATATCTCACTATTAGACCGAATGTTAAACTATGGATCCCAAATATCGGTAAACGAGAGGTGAAATGTGCTAAGCGACACCGTCACGACACCAACGGTTGCTGGTTCGAGTCTTGGCTCTGTCATATTTCTATTAGAGGTCGGCCGATATTGATTTTTACGAGCCGATACCGATACCGATATATCGGCTCACTCACAAGGCTGATACCGATATCATAGGCCGATATTAATACGGAAGGAGCAGAGAACAATTTCACCAAAAATATTATAACTCAGGCAATATGGCACTTGTTCATGCCACAGAAAACTGAACAACAAACGAGAAAACTGGAATTGGAAAGCATTATTGCTTAATTGTGCACATTCGATGAGATTTGGGATAGTCCAATGAGCAAAATATGATACAGAATTGCAGATCAGTCCAGAAAAGTCAGCATAGTTTCTCTGCATGCTCACCCAGTTAAACTCGTCCTGCAATGGTAAATCTGTCATATATCGCCCTTTTACTTTATGTCGTCGATTTCTTGAGATTGAGAACACGGAGCACTGAATTTCCGAAATTTTCGAATTTTTTTCAATATAAAATATCAGCCGCGGTATCGGGAAAGCTCTAAATATCGGCCTCGATAATCGGCCATGTCGATAATCGGTCGACCTCTAGCTTCTATGTGTGAGAAGTAGGTCTAACTGCGCTACTCATCGCCGACCTCACTGCAGTTACAGCAGGGGTCGCCAGCTCAAAGCGGGTCGCGGGCCACTTTTCAAATTTCGTATAGGCAGCGCGGGCCGCAAACATGCAATATCGTGATAAAATAGGCCACAACATTTAGGAACCACGTTTAAAAATCTTTACGTTACTACAACGCTGTGTTCTCTTACATGGGCGACAGGAATAGTACCAACAAAAGAAGTAGGCTAATATTTTATTAATGAAATCAAATTCAGCAAAAATATCATGGTAATCAATTTCATTTTACTTTGATCTGTGAGTTGCGCAGGATGCCTAAAAACACTTTTCAGCGATTAATGAATCTATATGGGGGCTAGCGACACACGGTACTAGCTTAAACACTCTCTCCTGGTAAAGCCTGATCTTGTGGGGAAGCCCTCTAAGCAGTTTGGGTCTTGTCAGTTTCAGAGCCATTGTACATCAAGGCCCATGTCCATTGCCCATTCATATTAACTGATTCTTCCCCGATGGAATACTGTTACCATCACGGAAGTGATTTCAGCTAGTGAGGAATAGCGATGCCGGAAACAGGAGAATAGCTTCAATTAGCGTTCTTGCGAAATCTGAAATCAGAAATCAGATCGCGGGCCGCGTGTTGGTGACCACTGAGTTACAGCTCAGACAATACAGCGCGCTGCGCTATAAGTCAACAGCAAAGATCCGATGAATGGCGCATGAAAGAGAGCGAGACGGATTCGTGGAAGAGAGAGTGAAAGAGAAAGTGGCCCTGAAAATGCATTGAACTGTCGAAAAATGTCATTGTTGTGGAGCATAAAGCCTTATAATTCGATAAGCACAACTGTTGTAGTGCTGTATTCTGTCCAAATAATTCTAGAAAACTGCAAGAGGAGACACACTATAACCTCAGAATGGTATCGATAGACTACAAAAAAGCTTTCGATTAAGTCCCACACTCATGGATACTGAAAACAATGCGTATGAACAAAATGAATCCGATAATCGTCTGATTTATTGAGAACTCAATGAAAAATTGGCATGCAAAACTGTTGATGAAATATGACTAAGGAGAAACAGAAACTTAAGAAATTCTGATCCGCAGCGGCAATTTTCAAGGCGACTAATTCTCGCCACTTCTATTATGCGTCAGCTTAGCTCCGCTCAGTGAGTTGCTGAGAAAAATAAATAAAGCAGGTTATGAGATGAAAAAGCATCAAACTCTGAAGCTCAAAAGACTCATCTCCTTTTGTTCATGGATGATCTGAGACTGTATGCGACATCCGATGCGGACTTGAATAACCAAGTGAAAATTGTTCATGAGTTTTCGACAGATATAACAACATTCTTCCATTCCATATTTGAGACTTTTTCCATACTTTCGAAACTTGCCCAACCTCTCAAGCGATATTCTAATTTTGATGTGTGGAAATGTTCTGGCATTTATANTCTATTTTAGATGTAATTATTCATTTCAACGCATGTTGGAGGCCGGCATGTCGTAAAGCCACTCCAAGACCGGCTACGTATTTTTGAATTACAATGATGGTTATATTTGAACAGCTTCTTTGAGGTACAGAACTTCAATATACAATTGAATAGCATATTCATATTAAAATGAACCCGAATATTTTCGGCTGACA
>ATSW01011714.1:0-10613 GCA_000444245.1 Botryllus schlosseri
GTATCTATTTGTTCAAAAATCCATCAGTCGGCAAAACTACCTACCTTTTCATCAGTAGTTTAATCAAGTGTCTGTGCCTTTTTTGTTGTTGTTGGCCGTTTTGATTACTGACTCATGCACCTCACTTCATTTTGAGTCTCAGCTACATTCCTTCTATTTAGCTGGACGGTCCAGAGTAAATGATGTAATCTTAACGTGTCATTGATGACAAAATATCACTAGTTTTACCGTGCGAGGACATTTTGAATTTTTATCACTGTCATGATATATAGTCTCCTTCAAGATTATCTATTGAACAATAAATTTCGTCGATTTGGAAGTTGGAAGTGATTTAGTTTGATGCTGGTGTAGTGGAGACTGGAAACAACTCTGCAATAGTTTGATGCGTATAAGAATCGGCTGTGGTTATGTTATTGTCTATGCATTAACGTAGGCATAGATTGCTACGATATGTATCATTGATTCAACTGCCCCAGATTCTGCAGGCTAGGAATTGATTTCGGTATTATTTTGGTTAACATATCTGACGTTGTTTTTATTCAGCCTCTGAAAGTACTCTCGAAAAATAGACCGCTGCCAAACATCTTCAACGTATACACAATTATGACGGTTTTGGGGCAATTTGCGATTCATTTCGCGTCTCTGATATACCTGGTGCAGAAGTCGAAGGAGATCGATCCAAGGTTTAATTTCTATTTACTATCGTGCTTTGAGGAATATTTCATCCAATTCGATTTACAGGGACGGTCCTATCGATCTGGATGGAGACTTTGAGCCCAACCTTTTGAACACCACCGTTTACGTTATATTTATGGGAATGCAAATCATCACTTTTGGTGTCAACTATAAAGTGAGTATTCCACTCTGACTACAAGATGATGGATTATTAGATATTTGTGGCACTGACACGAAATATTACTAGTGTACCCCCTAATGTCAATTATTTGAGCACCGGTATGGTAGATTAAGGGTTCAGATTCCGAAAATTGTCTCATCACATCACTGATTGCAATGCCTTTGATCCAACCAATCACATCTAGGGACACCCGTTCATGGAAAGTCTTGTCGAAAACAAGGCCCTTATGATAAGCTTGGCGGGTTCTGCTGCGTTCCTGATATGTTTGATCACGGGGGTATCACCGGACGTGAACTCGCAGTTTCAAACTGTTCTGCTCCCGCCGGAGGTAATGTATCAAACCTGATCTTCACAATCAACCGCACTCTTCTCATGGTGGAAGCCATTTTTCAGTTTCAATGGATAATCCTGTGCGTACTCGGATTGAATCTGGTGTGCACTTTTCTCATCGATCGGATATTGAACTTCATTTTTGGTTCTGGAAGATTGGCTGCCGTGTGACGTCAGAGTTTTGCGCGTAACGACGCCATACAAATTGTTAATGTCGATACTTATTTTCTGTCTCGCTCCTACTGTGGTGTGAGATGGATCTGATGCAGCGGATAAACACTGCAGTGTTTGCGAGTTACCAAACCTGTTCGTGCAAGAGATTTATACTATGTGATTCTATGTCTATGTCGAGTTCTTGTTGCGAATGGATAGATGATATCGTAATAACCCAGGTTCGTGTGGATTCCTACCGCTCGCGCCAAGGGCGAAAGTGATTTGACGCTACATAGTTATTGTGCAATTTGTTTGAAGAGTGATAGAGGATTTGCGATGCGTAGATGTATTTTGGGAAGATGGACTCGGAATAATAAATTCATGAAGAGATTTGATGTGCCTGAGCGTTTACCAGCAAAGAAACTGGATGTTGTGTGCTTATTTTGAGGTGCCTAGCGAACTCGTAAGGGTACTCTGTGGCTGTAGTTTATTGCGTACAAAAGTCGTGCAGAAGCACAATTTTTACCACCGTCTGCACTTGCCTCCGGTTCTGAGCACGACAACAAAAGAGGCTCTAGTTTTATCGGTCTCCCACAACCGATAAGTAGGGTTTAGCTATACATGAATAAAGCAGGTTAGTTGAGTATAGTTTGGCTGCTGCTGCAAAATCGAGTAGCCTACCTGAACGATTAGAGTACTACTCGTGACATCGTGATGCAAAACAGACTTGGCGAATTCAATTGAGGCAGTATATTATGTCAGTCGGACTCCACAGCATCTTCATGCCCAGCTCCGCGGGATTATGTTAAGATTTTTTTATTCAAACTTTCAATTCTAACCAAGAAATAGTGTTCCGAGGAAATAACACAGTCTCGGATTCACGATTTTTCGTTTCATTTATTGTGGCCACATATTTTTGAAAAATATGAAACGAAAAGGCGAGTTTTCGAGGTTTCCGCGATAAGAAGGAAGTATCAAAATTGAAATTCGATTTGGGATGGGATAGGGTACTAGAGTAACCGGTTTCGCGCCCCATTGGCGACGTCAGTAGTAATATTATAGCCTAGGCTTCATCGAAGTTGAAATTTGACATTTAGGCACCTGGTTGAAAGCATTGCGGGTCTTGACCCTTATAGCCGCAGTCGATGATGAAACTTTCTTTATCTGCGAAATCGCTGCTGATAGAATTAACCAATTTATCGAAAATGGAAATGAATGGCGAAGATTTCCGGATCGCGAGCTGACTACAATGGAGACTGTATGACTCCCACTGTCTCCTGTCCCATCTATGCATTATGACAAACTACTCCGCCTACAGACACATCATCATCATCATTGGTTGATTAGCAATTTTATCAGTTCAACTGAACGATTTGCCGTTGAAGCTGCCTATTATTGCATACTCTTGTATGCCCTGCCCATCGAGGATGCTGGTATTAGACGTTCAATTGCCTTTATAAAGACTATATGCTGATACCACGGCTAGTCGGCTAACACCATGATAGACATTAGCATCAAAAAGTTTGCTTTCGGGTAGGCTGTAGCAGAGGTTTCACGCTCATTCCTGATTAAATAAAGACCATTTGCACAGGACCAATCATTGCTAACCCCACCGAGAAAATCAACGAACGATTTGCCTACTGTCGAGTGTCTGCACAATAATCGGCTCGAGCATTGTCACCTTCATCTGATGTCGGCATACCTGAATCAGCAACGCACGTTGGTTGGTAGACACGAAATCTGTATTAGGTCGACGTTAGGTCCCTGCGTATGGGACGGTGAAGTACGCGCTAAGCAGATGTTGAATGCTAGTTACGAAATGTATGCAGCAAGTTCTCAGGCCTAGACCCTTCTCAATCGAATGGGATAAGATAAGGGATTGGAAACCCACATTCTTTCCCGTTTCCCTTCTGGCATATAAAAGGTATGGACCGCGGCACGTTAGCCGTATTTGTTTTGCTGAACATTTTACACTGAACTTAACCAAAATAAAATTTCAAGTTCAAAGGTCATGTTGTATCAAGGTACTGAAGGTAGTTGTTATGTTTGTATCAGGAAAGTACTCACTACTCCTCCGTCTATCCCAGGTTTTATAGTTACTTTAGTTATTGTACTCAGGCAACCGAGGAGTTGTATTGAGCTAACTGAGGGACTGAGTCCAGAAGTCTTGGGCGTGAGCAGCGAGGGGGGAACTGATATAAACTTGAAGTTTCGGGACGTTGAGCGAATTGAACAACTATGGCCTATCTGCATAAAGAACCTATTGAATCCTCCGCTGCAACGCTGAAGAGCCTGTTCCAAAGAGATCCTGCCAGCGGTCGTTTTCAAATCGGCGAACTTCTCGATCTTATCATGGAGCCTAGTCATCAGGCAAGCGTTGACAGGTACGAATTTTGTGGCATACATGTAACTTTACCAGGCTGTCGCCTGACGCCTGTCATATTGCCATTTCCCATTTGTTAACTAAATACCTCATTAGAATCAGTCATCGCCATCCATGAGCAATTGCCCAGAACATCGTGGATTCAATGTCAATCAAATGTGACAGTTGATGCGTATTTGGCGATTCCTAATGACAGTAAGCTGCTGTTTGTAACCTTGATTAATCCTTCAGACGGGAAAATCTAGCCGAATGGGTGAAAGCCTTATTCACCACCGAGAAGTCATTTGAGCAATTCTGTGCCAAAGTATCCACGTATGACCGGTCTCGACTTTGCGGCTGCGTGTGGACGAAAGACTTTATGGCCTACCGTTGTAAAACCTGTGCAAGTTCACCGTGTATGTCCATCTGTGCAGGTAACCGCATTCACATACCGGTACTCAAAAATTGAAACTATCCAACTCGAGTTGATTTAATTTGCAGCTTGCTTTGAGGGCGGGGACCATGCCGGACATGAATACAGTATTTTTCGAAGCGAAGCTGGTGGAGCTTGCGATTGCGGTGATGAAAGTGTGATGAGTCGCGAAGGATTCTGTCGAAGGCACGGGCTCAACAAGGTTGTTACAGACAAAGTGCCTGATGATCTTCTCACGTTACCGAAGGTGAGAAAGCACACAGTATTCGTCTAGACTAGTTGGTTCCACAAATGCGAAGAGTATTTGTAGTAGCCTAATATCAGACATTCTATGCTTTACTAGTCGGCCCTCGAGTTAATCGGACCACAACCTGACATGTTGACCTTGCCTACCGACACCTGCAGCATTCATTTTTGTCGCTCCGTTTGTTATCCTTCCTTGAATCCAGCTAGCATGCCTCTTCTTAACATGGCGTAGGCCAAGGTGGTTGTCTGCAGTTTCAGCACCCTCCTATCTTTTCATTATGCCGCAATCTTGTGATGTATTGATTTGATGAATATTTTAACAAAATGATGATGATGATGATGATGGTCAGTAGCATACACTTTCTAATTTTGAGAAGCTATATTAGTGTTTTTGTTGTATTACCCAAAATATTGCACATAATGTTATGTTCCATGTTTGAACTTGAAATGTAGCATGCAGCCTACAGAATGAACGAGATAGGAACACCATCATTTTTGACATTGTCCCTGCAGAATTGTAGCACTGTCATGTTCACACTTTACACATCCGGTACTCTATTTAGGTTATTGACAGTAGCCTTATATATGTAGGTATGGTAGCCTATAAATATTTCAGCAGTCAATATTGACTAATGTAATATGTAAATGCTTGTGGAGTGTCACTTTGAAAAACTTCAGGTTATAAATATGAATACGTTATTTTCCAGTTTATCATGGAAAGGGCAGTGGTCATGCTTTTGCACAACTTGAGATTCATGGCAAAGGCGGATGTTGTCGGGGCACTGTTTTTCGTTCGGATTCCAGACCCTGTATCTGAAACTATCGATGTCCTGATAGAGGTTATCAAATGCGGTAAGTGGTTTTTTACTTGCTCCCGTTTAATATTATATTCAATTATATGGTGTTATAGGATCCCTTGTCCGAAGCTGGTTGGCTGACTTGCTCCTGTCTGAGGATTATTATGAAAGCCTCAACACAAATAAACATTACGGGGGCATCGTGACTGAGAGTGCGAAAAAATTTCATTCTGCATCATTGGAGTATTTAAGAGTCTCCAAGAAGGTGAATTGGTTACCCACTATTACAATGCTTTGTCGCTGCAATGTTGTGGTAAGATTTGAGAGTTATGTATGATTAGTTATTTCACGGGTGTTATTATTTCACGGCCGTGTGATTCAAGTTTATTTGCCTTTGTGTTGTAGACATTTTACTCATCAATTGGTAATTACACAGCTCTTGTTTCTTGTTGAATTATGACTCGATCAACACAGATTTCCTCTTCAAAAGGTTATCTGTTGGCCTAGCCAAATTAGCTTATTTGTATGTGGCTTGCACTCAAGTAGTGGTATGTTCCTTTCTGTATAAAGAATCCAATGTACATATTTATGATTTAATTACCCAATCATAAATACAGGTTGTAATTTGACAATTATTTGAAGATGTTTGATTTCCTTGGCATTTTGGCTACTCATGGATTGAATATCATTTGACTAGCTCTAAATATGTTGTTACTTACCTATGACATTCAACAGGATACCTGAGTTTTATTTATTAATGAAGTATCAGTTGGTAATGGATCTATTGATAGGCGACCAGCTATCTTGCGGACCTAATCGTATCATACTGCCACTGTTTTCTTGACAAAATGTTTAATACTCTTGCATTTTGGTGTGTCTGTGGCCTTTTCACCGCAACTATCTAATTTTTGCTCCATTACAAACTGAATAATGTGACTGTCTATAAAAATGGTCAATCATTACTTATGTTGAGTGTATGGGTTGACTATCATATATGCAGTCTCCAACCATTTTCCAGAATGGTATTGGTAGCGAGTTACACACTGCATATACTAAGGCTTCAAACGCTTGGTTTTAGAAACTTCCCAAGTGTCCAGTGCCCGAAGAGATGTTGTATATCATGGACTTCTTCGAAAGTAATCTTGTGTGTAAAAATCTGCTGCAAGAATTCACGTTCTGGTTGTGCAGGTTGGTGGGCCATTTTCTCTTTTGAGACTCGAGCTATTCAATTCTGTCTTTACATAATGCCTGTTTCTGATCGAGATCGCACTGTAAGGAACAAATTATATATTTCGATCATACCATTTATGGAGTGAGATGCAAGATACAGTGTGCCAAGTCGAAAGATTATTTTCTTACCTTCACTGTCTCCACGCCATCATTTGTATTGTTGTACTAGACAACATAGCCCAGTGGCTCCCAACGTGGGCGATATCGCCCTCCAGGGGGCGATTTGGCAGTCTAGGGGGGCGAAAATAACGAAGGGGGCGAAAACGGACGAAGGGGGCGAAAGCAACGAAGGGGGCGATGGCGCGTTTAAAACGGCAATATTGGAGTCGAGACCGTAACTACCGCATCCCAAACTCCCCAATTAGGAGTGGGGGCCCGAACTCGAGGGGGGCCAAAAATTATTTTGTGAATTAACAATAATTATAGAGTAATCTTTTAGAAATTCATGCAACTTTTTCAGAAATTTTTCGCGCGGTGCGCGATTTAATAATATCATATATCTTGATTTTGTGGTACCCGTCACCCAACAAAAATACGCATGATTTATGGAAGTGGGAGACTTCGGCGTCGATCAGTACCACGCCACGACGCACCAATAGATATGAAGTTAGAGGCCATATAACATGCGACTCCGAGAAGTGTGCCAGAACGATCAGCTGCGAGAAGGCCTTGGCCGAAAAGGAATGCCCTTGTGCTGACAGGAAACTTTGATATACATATATGTTTNATTGTCCATAGNCGCCTCAATGGCTGGCGTCGAATGTTCCTGTCCTGGCGACCTTAACCCTACAGGANAAATGCCATCCNGCAAGGAAAAAATTATTTGCCAGTANAGAAATACCAATTTGAAATCATGTGCGTCTTTTAGTTTGGTACGTTTTGACGATTTCCATATCTTCTNNCATAGCAGATATAGGAGGTCACGAAATAGCATGATGTAACGAAGTCAATATAACAACNATTCCGNCCGAAGTTGTTNAATTATTATTTAGGGGTCCTACCTTTTCCAATACACCACACTCAGTTCAACCGGTAAATCTGATTACGCGAGCAGAAAGAGGATAAAAATTGATAGCGATATATATGCAATTCCCGACCATATTGACCGATTCAAACATGAGTTTATAAATTTATCGCGCTTTGCGCGATTAGGCGAAATACGGTGACTCACCAAACAGTACATGAAATAGGGTATAGCTGATATGTAGCGACAAAAGGCCCACTGGCTGAGGGGGGTCTGNGGTTTGGNTTATCACCCNNTGNGGCCAAAGACCAATGTTTGNGGGGCTGATNAAGTGCTGNTTTTAGTTNCCCAATATTTGGGGGGCGATGATCGGTGTGGAGCTTCAAAAGGGGGCGATGAGCCGAAGAAGGTTGGGAACCACTGACATAGCCTATTATAGTTATAAAAGGAATTGAAGTGCTTAATATCTCTGTAATCCCAAGAAATACCTGTACGCTGTCAGAATTTTTTGGATTGATATTCATCTCCCAAGACTAGCAGGCAATCTGGTCATGTTTTTTTAGAATTAGTTGAGTCCAAGAAGAGAGATGAACATTATAAATATTCCCAGTTACCCAAGCCCGACTTCTGCTACATGTTACATTACCGTTCCACAATGTTGAAAACTGAGCCCTTTCGCTTACTTACAGATTGTTACTAGTTCATTTTCAGTAACTTCAACTGACACCGGCGGCCTGTGCATTAGAAAAATCTGTTATTGTTGAGTTATTTGTCGTCGATTCTCAGATTCCAATTTCCCAAAACGCTCATCCTTTTCTTGCTCAATATATTGCCCGACGAGAGAATCAAACTTCAGCTCTCAAAGGCTTTCGTACATCAATACATATACATCCCTCCGTCACTGGTCGAGGCTCTGGAGGTGGAAGAATATTCCAACAGGTTGGTATATGTAACTGCTGATCCAGATACTCTGATAATACCGTGATCGGTTGTTAGATATTTTAAATTGATTGGTCATAGCCAGTGTCTGATCGATATGCATTTACTGTCTGATAAATCGATTTGATGTTACACTCGATAAATACGTCACTTGCTTACTTCCAAGTAGGCCTATTTATTAGTGATTGAGAAATATATTACGGTTCAATGACTTCTGTGTAAATACGGTTATGTGACTCGCTGACTGACTGTTAATGGGTATTGACTTCGTCTTATGATACTGTCAGTTATATAAAGCGAAGAAAACCCAACGATACCCCTGTGTAAGGTCATTGCGCAATTTGTATTTGACAGGCCTGGAGTCGAAGATTGATTAACTTCAAATATTGTGATATTTTGAGGACGTCTTTTTTCTGTAAGACTCTTCTTTCCTGAAACAAGGTGTATTTTAATAAAAAAGTACATATTTGATACGAATATATGTAGCAGACATGGATACAGCTCTCAAATTCCATGAATCTGATTTAAGGAAAAAATGGCCTCATCGAGTTTAGTCTGGTAACGATCTCCCGTTATTCTTGTAGAATCGTCCATATGTCGGTGCAGTTATTCAGCAACGCCGAACTCGCGTTTTTGTTATCCAAAGAAGATCACTTACTCGAGGTGAGCCTGGCAAGTATTTTGCCACGGATTCTCTGAGGGTTACCTCTGACAAACGTCAGCCGAAAATATTTCGGGTTATTACAATAAAAATATAGTACTCGTGGGTATATGGAAGCCTGTATGTGGGCCTGCTTAAGCAGCTTCAGTAAGGGGATTTGGTTGTAGGGTTGAATAGGGGGAGAGGAGGCCAAGATGAGACACTGAGCAAGATGAGACATGCAATTTTTTCATAGAACAATTTTCTGATGGACAGATCCCTTCAATTATGTTCTTCTCGTAGTGTCATTCTATAGTACTACCATATTAACGAGGCAAACAAATACGAGGTTGGGCAGAAAAATGCCAAAAATTATATTTTCCTAGTCTGTGTCAGCTATGTGAATTCATATTTGTAAGGATAATTGGTTTTCTATGTCGTTTAAATTCTTTTTGAAAGCGAGCTATTTCATGATTATCATATTTTATTAATGATGTTGCTAGTTGATTCATCATTTGGGATGAATTGGTGGTGTAATGAGCAAGAATCGCTTGGCGTCTCATCTTGAACACAGGTGTCTCATCTTACCTTCACCTGGGGTAAGTTAAAGACATTTGAGCAAGGATTTTTGAGGGCCAAGGAAACTATCAGCATGTTGTTCAATACAACTCAAGGCATAGTCATGAATAGTACAGATCACAGACGTTTCATTGGTACCAAAATCAATCTTCACAACTCATTACTCTTTGAGTGGCGTTGAAATATCAGCAAAGTGTCTCATCTTGGCCTCATCTCCCCTACGTTTAGCAGTTCGTTGGAGTTGGCTTATTTTGAAATTCCAGCATGCGATGATGAAGCTACAAATGGCCACAATTTTTGAATATATTTTTGGTTTCCTGATAAATGGGTATTTTGGCGGTTTCTCATGACGTTTTCACTCACAAAATTGATGCAGACGTACCCCCCAAACTATTTTCTACTATGCAAAAGAGAAAAACATAACCACTCAAGTAGTAGGCCTACTTTGAAAAAGTAGTACATCCTTCGCTTACCTCCTTCCATGATTCGTCGTAGATTTTCGTGATGGCTCTGGACTTCATGGTCACAAAAACGCTTGTGGATTCGAAGACGTCGGAATCCGATTTTCATCAAGTGGTCCACATGTCCGGGTCGGGCATGCTCAACAACGCTTACTGGGCCGTCGTCTCGGACTTTATCAACTGTTTGGGACATCGCGATGTCGCCGAGTTGTTTTTGAGCAACGAAGTTGTATTAAGGTGAGTCGGCGGACGATAAGTTTCAAGACGGGATGAGTTTTACGACCGATGATAGAACATGTTTCAATGAGCTGTTACTTTGCTATTTACATGTAATTAAGTCACATTTTGATTCATTTTGGATATAGGAAAGCCCCAAGTCCTTTTCTTTGTCAGTTGAGTTTTTTCCATTCAGGTGTTGTCGTGGGTCCGTGGACATATGAGCATGTGGGTTAAATTACGGGTTAGGGGTGGGTTAGGGTTGAATTTAGGCTTGGATTGGGGTAAGGCTTGAGGTTATGATATATGTAGCAGTTAATTTCAGGGTTATGTTTCTGGTTAGGGTTAGTTTTGGGGTTATAAAGTCACATGCTGAAGTGACGCATGCTAAAGTGTCTCGTGCTCAA